>JACXGJ010006369.1:0-34745 GCA_016801105.1 Esox niger | reverse complement strand
GTGGTGGGGGTACTTTAGGTGTGGACAGTACTGTAGGTGGTGGGGGTACTTTAGGTGTGGACAGTACTGTAGGTGGTGGGGGTTCTGTTGGTGTGAACAGTATTGTAGGTGGTGGGGCTAGTTTAAGCGTGTGCAGTACTGTAGGTGGTGGGGGTTCTGTTGGTGTGAACAGTATTTTAGGTGGTGGGGCTGCTGTAGGTGTGGACAGTACTGTAGGTGGTGGGGGTTCTGTTGGTGTGAACAGTACTGTAGGTGGTGGGGCTGCTGTTGTTGTGAACAGTACTGTAGGTGGCGCGGGTACTGTGGGTGTGGACAGTACTGTAGGTGAAGGCGGTACTGTAGTTTGAACAGTACTGTAGGTTGTGGGGGTACTGTAGGTTGTGGGGGTACTGTAGTTGTGAACAGTACTGTAAGTGGTGCGGGTACTGTAAGTGTGAACATTACTGTAGGTGGTGGAGGTACTGTAAGTGTGAACAGTTCTGTAGGTGGTGGGGGGTACTGTAGGTGGTAAGGGTACCGTAGGTGTGAACAGTACTGCAGGTGGTGGGGGTACTGTTGGTGTGAACAGTACTGTTGGTGGTTAGGGTCCTATAGGTGGTGGGGCTCCTGTAGGTGGGGGATAATGTAGGTGTGAACAGTACTGTATGTGGTGGGGGTTCTGTAGGTGGTGTGGGGTACTCTAGGTGCATTCAGCTCTGTCACTGATGAAGTACTCAGAGACAGAGAAATGCACCAATCCTCCTTCTTCTCCTCTTCCATCTCACCCCCCTTTCTGACCTGCGGAGGAATGGCCTGTTTTAGTCACAGTTTTTATGGATAGCAGTTTTAGATGATTTCCTTGCCACCTTGTGGGAAATATGGCAACGGCAAGCCACTACAAGACTGACTCAAATGTACTCTTTTTTTAAGATAAGACACCTCTGTTTGTATTCGTCAGGATAGGACTTGTAAAAGTTCCTATGGCGCCAGTTTCCCTCTGTTTGTGTGCTGTACTGTATGATGTGTCCACGGTTAGGTTGATGGACTGGAGTGAGATATATATAGGTATATATGCAGGCACTCTTGTTATAAAAAAAATGTCATGCCCCTATAATGCTCTGCAAAACAGGAACTTAAAGAGATGGACACAAAACCTTTGAAAGGGTTGATCATGAGAGAATAGGTGTGAAACGGGCAGGTTATCATGTTAAGTACCGGATGGGTGAAGAAATCACCATGGCAATAGTAAAGAAAAGAGTGAGGGAGAGAGAGAGAGAAAGGTGAGTGCTCCTGTGCAGGCAGATACACGCCAGGCGTGTGTAGCAGCCGCCTCTACTCCGATATCTGATTTAGGGATTTTCAACATTGACCAAGGAGAGGATAGAGACGACCACTCATCCTTATCATTGAGCAATGCTGTGAAACCAAAGCGTTTTACACTGATGACAAATGACCATTTCACAGCTATATTTGGCCGGAAACAATAGATTTTAGTTTTGTCTGCGTAGAGAAAAGGCTCAGGTCTTCAACAGTCAGGCTTAACACATTACGGGGTCTTTCGGTATAGACTTCAGCGGACAGATATGTTGTTTTGTCTTTGTTCCGCATTAGAGCAAAGCAGATATGCAAGAGGGGACTTTATCTTGTTGAAAAACAGAAGGAGTTCAAGTTGAATTTTCGTGGTGTAAAATGTGCTCTTTGGTAAAATAATCATTAAAAATTAAAGGGTTCTATCGACCAGGTGAAAATCGTTACGAAGGCATTAAAAAAGGAAAATTGCTTGGGTCCATTTCGTTTTAGGGGACTTTATCTTGTTTTGTATTTCCAAATCCATCTGATACTTAGTTCCTTTAAAAAATGATTAACTCAGTCAAGAAAAGTTGGTTTTAAGGACACTCTCCCCAGGTTTCTTTAGCAACTTGGATGTGAATATTTGTGTTTTCATGATGGCTTTTCTTAAATATTTAATATGTGTTACTTAAAACTCTAATTTACCAGAACACACAGATCCTATATGAGGAGAAATAGTTGCATAACTTCATCAAACACATGAACCTCCTTACTTCCCCCGTTTATGAGGACTAGCAATTTTTCCCATGGTTCTTTATCATGTGTGATAAGAGCCATCATAAAGGACTGAAGAGAGGAGAGCAGAACAGAGAGCTGTAGGAAGTGGAGATGGGACATAGGGCAGTCTTCTGCACCTGCTTCCCTGGCCGGGAGGGAGGAAACATCTGCTAGAGTGTGTCAGAGGCCATCTGTTGGACTGTGGAGAAACACTGCTGCCTTTAGCTACTGGACCTCTCCAGGCCACATGGCTGTAGGCTGGATGACTGGCTAACCACACCAAGTGTAGCCTAAGGAACAGAGTAGAAAATAAAATGTGTTGCTGTTAGGCTAAGTCTTGTTATGACTGAGGTTTCCAAATCATAGTGGTCATTAAGCAGTGTTTAACTACTCCTGTCAGGTGTGTGATCTAGGAGAACTGTTGAGGCTTGAATCAATTCAGAGACCATGTATCTTTATCTATGTAACCCCTGATAGGCCTGTAGATATTAAATGTTTACATAACTACTACATGCATGCACACACACACACACACACACACACAAACAATTTTGCAGTACGTATAGACAAATACACTGTACATAGATTACACATTATAACTCTTGCTTGTTTACTTCAATCAGTGAGTTGTGTAACACAGTATTTTAGCCTCAAACACGTATTGTTGGTTATGGTATGAATGGACAAAATACAATCACAGTAAGGCCAAATGATTTCTCAGAAATAATAGAGAATGAGGAAAGAAGCTAAATAATCGTAATCTTACTGTGTCACATTTTAGTCAAATGGATGCACATTATGAACTGTGACGGCAAGAGTAAATGTGGGTAAAACCTGACATTAACACTTTTCATGCCTATTCTTTGGCAAGCTTGAAAGATTTCATCAAAAGATAATGTAAAAAGGTACCTGAGGCACACTGCTATGTGAGTACAATTGAATGCGGAAGATTCTCTTTTTTGGGCTGGTATTTCTAAAGTTTGTGCATTTGCACATCAATATGGAAAGTGACACAGAAAAGTATTTGCTGGCACACGTCGGTGTTTCTTAATACAATATGTTAGCCTCAGGGGTAAAAGTAGATTCACACCTACCACTTACTTTCACACATGCTCAGCCCATAAAGTAATGGGTTTTTAATACGCAAATATGTGAATGCCTGGACCCGAATATTTTTTGTTTTGTGCCAGATCCTTTTGGGGTACTTTTGCTTTTCAACAACTATGCACCACCAAGAGCGCCTGTGATTGTTTTTTAGAATCCATGAGGCACTCCTGCTTTTTCCTTTTGTTAAGAAATACTGTATGTGTCCTCTAAATGGCAACTTACAAGTGACTTCCTGTCTTTGTGTCTTTGATGTCTTAAGTCCGGCTACTTGACTTAAAATATGAGGTACAGTGAGTTTGGTATAGTGCTGAACTCAGGGGTCCTGAAAAATTAACAGTAGAGGGCGCTGAGAGACATGTCTTTCTGTGCTTATATGTACAACCTGCTTGTTGAACATCTCCATTCTCTACATTGGAATGTATTTTAATTGAAAATTACAATATTTAATTTTTTGACACTTAAGTAATGTTACACAATTTTTGCAACTATAAACCATTACTTGTAAAACTTGTTTTCCCTTTATTAATATAAGGAAGGATTGTTAGTAAAATATAGTTAGGTTTAAAAACTGTAGCAATTTCTGAAAACAAAAATAAAATAAATGTATACACACACACACACACACGCACACACACACACACACACACACACATAAAGATATGTATTTGTAATATACTCCGCCCCCCATCATTTATGGTTGGCTCTTAGCGGTTCTTCAACTGTGTGAGCCAAGAGTTTGTGAATGGTTTGTTCAGCTGTCAATCAGAGAACTGTCCCCGGGCTGGGCTTCAGCGCTGAAACCGATCGCTTGCGTTGCTGTTGAGTGATTCGAACGGTGGGGGAAAGTCGTGTGTCTGGACCAGCGTTGCGCTGCCTCGGCTCTCCTTAGTACGCATCTTATGTTTCTCCTTTATACGGAGAAATAGCAAGCGGAATAGATAACGCTTTCACGTCGTGCATGCCAGGAGAAGAGGATACAATCGCCGGTCAACTGCATTTTTTTAGAAATACATTTTTGTTTCCTAATGATAGCCTACACTAATCAAACGGAGACATGTGGAATTGTATGTGGATTTCGAATTGCCTCTCAATAGTGTGTCTTCTCTTGATGGTGTGGACTGAGGTGAGAACTTTTTTATTTTGATATTGGAATGCAAAATAAATATATCGTATTCTGCATCGAGTGTCTGATGCAGATAACTAGGTTTTATTCATTTGGTAAAATAAAATAATGAAATTACGTAAAGTTAAACCATGTCATCTTGAATTTGCTAGTTTAGAGCGTCCTTATCAATTTCTTTTTCTTGCCCTGTCATTGCAGTCATCGCATGTATATGGAGTGTTTATACCTGTTTTATAATCTAAGTATATGAAATCAATTTTGGATGTTTTTAAACATATATTTCTCCAAAACGCTATATTGTTTGTATCAAATAATTATATCTATCAAGAACGCAAAATTCCCCAATACATCTCCACTTATTAGGAATGTGCAAGTGGAACTAACGCCACTTGGGAGAGAGCCTACAGTACTAAACAGTGTGGAAACAGACTAAACAGTTACAAAAAGTGTTGATAAAGTTCCGGTGTGCAACATGCATAACCCACTGCCTACTTCAATACTCTAGGTGCTTCATGTATTTATTTTCTGTTCAAATGTTATTTATAGGTGTCCCAGTCCTCGGGCTATTTTGAGTTGCAACTGATTGCTGTACAGAACGCAAACGGTGAGCTGTCGGACGGGGACTGCTGCGACGGCGAAAGGAACGCTCAGGATCTCCGCTGTAGCATGGATGAGTGTGATACTTACTTCAAAGTGTGTCTAAAGGAATACCAAACGGAGGTCACGACCAAGGGTTCGTGCATCTATGGAACTGGATCTACTAACGTTGTCGGTGGGAATACTTTTCAATTTAAGAGCGCCAAAAACCACCAAAACCGACATAACGATGGTGGAAAGATCGTTATCCCATTCCAGTTTGCTTGGCCGGTAAGTTGACGACACGATTAAAGCTGCTGATCCACTGCATGTGGCCTGTTTTTATTCCGTACTTTATTAATATTCTAATAATATAGTAAGTAGCTAAGCCCAACCACAATATGCCTGGCATATGGGCATCTTAATTGTGTCTACTTGGCGACTTTGTACTGCAACTTCGCGAGTGATTCTTTTGTCCGTGCGTTATAAGGTGTTTAATTTTTTCTAATTTAGAAATAAATGGTAAAAATGTAAGAAACCTAATGTTTAATGTCAATAATTGTTTAAGCTCAGTTGATATTCAGTGCAAACACGCCGAAAATGCGCATAAATTGTTGATTAATTTACGCAGAAACAATGTGAAGAACATACGTTTTATTCATACTTTTTTAAATGACATTTATATTCTCATTACTTCTGTTACTGGCTACACGGTGCTTTAGTCCTAAAGTCAGAAAATCATAACAGTCGACACTACGTTCTTGTGCATGGTGGTCACAATAGTTAGAAAGGACATCACAGTAACGTAATAATACTCTGTAAATCATATCTTTAGCTGATACTCCCATAAACAGTGTGGGCCAACAGTCCAGTACATAATATGGAAACTTGCAGTGCACCAAGAATGTTCTCATGAACAAAATGCCTCTGGAATAGAAATGTGAGGATTGTTGTATGGTTGGTTGGTTGTGTGACCTATCCATTCATCAGTCCTCATGGTCAGCTGTCAGCAGAGGGAAAGATGGAAGTAGTAACTTGGGGCCCTGGGCAGATTCGATTACCACTAAGTTGTGTGTGACATAGGGAGTAGATATCAGTATCACCACTACTCAAACAAGCGAAGATCCCGGAAGATCCCTATTCATGTGGGCTAGGGATTGCCTTTACCTCTAGCCTCTCAGGTTCACTGGCCTGTCGGTTATTGGATCATTGTCTCTATTCATTGGGTCAGTATTAGCCTCTATGTACACAGGACAAAGGAGACGATAGGTTTGTAGAGCTGAGAGAACCATTTGAAGTTTTTCATTGTTGTGATAGGCCAGACAAGAACTTATCAGTGAATGCTGTCTTCAATGTTCTAACATACAGACTTACTCCAACATAGCTTTCAGAAAGAGTCTGTATGTCCAGAAAGATAGTTAATAATGACCTGGCCTATAAATGTCTGTGACAGTTGGTTTAGCGTAACAACATGTCAAACCCTTTCAAGTCCTGTGCACTTGACACTTGGTGTTAAGTTTGAAACCACCAGGGTGTGCTATGCTGGCCAGGTAGTTTATCTTAAGTTTTCTTTCTGAAGATTGGAGATTTTTAAGAGCAACAATAGGACACACAGCAGCACATTACCAACACTACATGACAGGTGCAGTTTAAATTTGATTTGAAGCTTGCTGTCAGTTGCTAGGAGACCCCTATTAGTTGAGTGTCGCCCTCTCTTTCGACATGTACTTTTATGTGAATACGAATAGCTTGCCAGTTTACTTGCAAGGCAAACGACAGATCATTGTAAACAGCATGTAGCACACTGGTTGATATGTTATGGACTGATAACCCCAATAAAGGTCATGTTATCGAGGCCTGCCCTGTAGCCTATGACAGCATAGCCTGTTGGTTAGAAAATCTGGGCCACTAGCTTCTGCCATGAATTAAAGAGAAAAAAGCCTTTGTTCTGCGACTCAATGATAATTTCTTCTTCACGGTTAACCCCTCTGGCTGTTTTGGTCTTTAGTGACATCTTTCTCATGAAATGAAGTGAGGGAGGGAGGGATGCTGGTGAAGAGAGAGACTGCCTCTTCTCTTCCCTCTGCGAGGATTCTGTCACGAGGGAGAGGTATTTTTAGGACCCACCCGGATCTTCAGAGTCACTTAAGGCTCAGTGTTTGACTCCAGAAGAAAAACAGCCATTTCATTTGCTCCATACTCCTGCTTATTCTCCTATTTGTGGTCTCTTTTGAGGCAGTCTGCCATCCCATCACCCATATTTCACTGCAGGTAGTCTATTGGTTAGGTGAAGTGGTGATCAGAAGGTTTCCATTTCGATTCCTGGTTATGAAGGTAACGATCTGTCAGGAAGTGAGCTGCCAACTAGAGAATTGCTGGTATCAGATCCTAGATGCCATTGCCTGCCCTTGAAATGTGTCTCTGAACCGTTATTCCCTTGGATCTGTGCCAATGTGTTCTTAGTGTGGCAACACCCCACTCTAACCTCGGCTGATTGTAGGTGTTGAGGATCTGGGTCTTTCTTAAGGGGTTGGGAGAATGTGGAAATCACATTCGGTTAGGACCATATGCAATTGACCAATAAAGTGATGTTAAAAGGGTGCAAATCACAGATAAGAGACTGTTGCCAGGTTAATGGCTGTTTTCTGTGTTTCAGTATTGCTGAGGAAGAACTTGAACTCAAGATGCTTTTCCTTTTCTGTTTAGTTGACTATCATATGATTACATAGTGCATGACTCACGACACTGAGAGGAAGACACTGATGACGATAAATATCACTGAAATCCTTGTCTGGTGATAATGACTCTACAGAGGTGTGTAATGTTTCTGCTCTCTTAAGGCTGATGCTTAGGGACTACTTGTACAGAAGGACCCATTTTACAAGTACAATTCAAGTGCAATCATGATGATTATTATAAGTGTTTTTGTTTTACTGATCATGGTATCTGTCTGAGATGAGTCAGTAGTGCCTTTATTGGGGTGCGACAACAGTTCATCCTCTGACCCCTACCCCCTGGGTCCCTTTAATAAGTCTAAAAGCTTTGGCAGCTCGTCTCTGGATGTGAGATGCAGGACTATGTTACGCTAGTGTGTGTGTGCGTGTGTGTGTGTGTGTTTGAGGTAAGGCAAGGTGAAGGATAGTGTCGTTAAAAGCCTTGCACACCTTCATTCGTTAGGAAAGATGTGCTCATCTTTCCCCTGTCACCTTGAGCTGCCACCATTGACTCCCTCTGGTTTCAGTTTAGATGCCCTGGTTTTTCCTGTAGCCTGGATGTGTAAAATCACTGATTACTGTGTGATTCCGTGGGCTCTCTGAGGAGGCACCTGTTCACACGGTTGTGTGTACATACTGTGTGTCTGATAAATGCTAATGAAATGCATGTATTTCAGGTGCTGTTGTGGTGCTGATGAGACCAGTGCAGCTGTCATTAAAGCATGTTATACAACCAGTTTGTTTAATTTCCACTAGCCTCCAGTACCTGTTCACTTGGCTGGTGGGGCTCAGCTGGAGCCTGAGCAAAGCCACACTATCTCTTCCTATTTGTGTTCTGGTGTAATTTAGTCATATACTTTATGCATATCATTAGTGGAGACCTTCCCCTACACATTACTGCTTCCCAAACCCTAACATTAGCAGCTGCCCACTGGAGAAGAAGTGAATATATCTTCGTATGCATTTCTGTCTTACACTTTGGTGTTGATATGCAGTGTTATGATAATAGTTTTTCTGGTTGTATTTTTGATTGAGAAATGATTTGGTCATTTTTTACTGTATTTGAGTGATTCATTCAGTGCCTCCATGTCACGGGAACTCCAAAGGGCTTTTGCAACACTGCCCCTCTTGGTGTAAGGCAGTGAGGGTTCACCCACATCAGGGTTTCTCAATGATTACATCGTTGTTAACCTCAGTTACTTAACAATTGTTTTTGTGGGGAAGTGAGTATGTCCATGTAAATTCTGCATTTAACTCCAATCAATCATCATACTGTTCAGGCCATGTGTGTGTGTATGCGTGTGTGTGTGTGTGTGTGTGTGTGGGAGAGATGCGTGGATTTTTCTCAACCAGGAATATCAATTTTCCAAGCCTTTGAAAAAAGGAGGCTTCCCATTTGTCACAGAGCCTTTCAGGCCAAACAATGCATTTACCTTGTCTTTGTCTATGTATTCATTGTGTTCTAAAAACAAGTGCAGAGATGGAGCAAGACAAGATGGCAGCTGTCTTGGGCAAAATGTCAGGACTGGATAGGAGAGCTTTTACGTTAGGCCTCTCTTGTGTTGCTTTTGAAGTAGGCCTGTGACATATCCGGTGTTCAACGCCTTAACCAGGAGTTGGGTTTCTTGTCTAAAGTGTTGGGCTGTCAGTGGTCAGTAGAGGAGGCTGACTTAATGTATGCATTGATGACCATTACAAGGTCTTGAGAAAGACCACGCTGCTTTGTGGACAGAGACAGCAGTCCTTTTACAGGTGGTATCTGTCACAGAGACAGAGAGTATGTCAGGCTCAGTATTCCTCTGGATATCATCATGGCCACTTGTAGCATATTGGAGTTAAAGCATGCTGCTATTCTCCAGATATTCTCATTTCTTTAATCTTGGTTTCATGGAGATATGTGATTATCTCTAGGATGAAAAACAAAATATCTTTGTTACTAAATTGTTAAAGATCAACTATGCCATTTGGAAATCTCTTACATAATATGATTGACGTGAACCTTGATAATGAGTTTCAAAAGCTTGGCTGTGAACAATGAACAAGGTCATTTAGCTTTTTTCTGCTGCTTGTTCCATGAAGGGGTTTGATGAAGGGGTTCGATAATAGGTTTCGATTAAAGGGTTCGATTAAAGGGTTCGATTAAAGGGTTCGATTAAAGGGTTCGATGAGATTTGTTTTGACTGCAGATCTTTTAGATGAGTATCCTGTGGTTAACAGGAGCCTTTCTCTACAGCTGGGTTTCTTCGCTAATAACATGCTACATTAGCCAGTCTGACTGGACCCCATTGGGACCTGCATGTTTTATTCATTTCAATATCCTAACAGGTGTGAGATGACAGGTGTTGCTGTTTTTCCCCTCTCATCTCAGTTCCACTGAAGTTGTTAATTGAGTGTTAGAATGATGTTAAGCATACTTGCCTGAAACCCCTTAGTGTTTTAAAGACTTAATGTGTTTTAAAAACCTCCTTGATTTGACTCTGGAAGACCCTTGGTTAAGTCAGTACTATTACCACTACTACTACTACTACTACTACTAATACTACTACTACCACCCCTACCACTACTACTACTACTACTACCACCCCTACTACTACTACTACTACTACTACTACTACTACTACTACTACTACTACTACTACTACTACTACTACTACTACTACTACTACTACCACTACTACTACTACTACTACTACTACTACTACTACTACTACTACTACTACTACTACTACTACTACTACTACTACTACTACTACTACTACTACTACTACTACTACTACTACTACTACTACTACTACTACTACTACCACTGCTACTACTACTACTACTACTACTACTACTACTTCTACTACCACCACTACTACTATTACCACTGCTACTACTACTACCACTGCTACTGCTACTACCACTACTACTACTACTATTACTACTACTACTACTATAATAGTGTCATTAGGAGTCAGGCGATGGAAGCAGTTCAGTAATTTATTCATTGAACAGGTGAAGGCAGTGAGGAGTGGGCTCATTCCTCTCGAGCTAATTAGAACTCAAATCCCTCCAACTCCTGTAAATTGGCTAGGAGGTGTCAAGTGACTAGCCTACTGCTGCAACTGCTGCCCAGCCTTGGCGGGCACATAAACAGTACCTTACAGGCAGGCATCTCCCTGCCCCTGCTCAGTATGTCCTGGGCCAGTAGTAGTGAGGAGGCTTGACTGTCCTGGGCCAGTAGTATTATTGAAACCTGGCCCGGCCTAGGCCGGTGTTAGTGGGGAAGGCTGGGAAGTCAACAATGTGGCAGGGGAGTAGCCCTCTTTGTTCCACACCCTCTACTGTGCTTTTCACCAAGAACACTTTTTATGTGATTTAATTGAACTGTCCTGGTTGTAGATGGAGTATTAGGACATATTATATGATAGATATTAATTCAGCCAATATGATGATGGTTCAGGTCTGGACCTTGGAGTGATATATGTGACAGTGTAAAAGTCCCCGTCTGTTATAAGTCCCTAAGGACAGATGAAGGGCCCCATTACTGAGACAGCTCATGTTATAATGGAAGGTTTTTTGAGGGAGGGTGAAATTAAAAGCGTCAGTGTCCTTGGACATTTAAAGAGCTCTTTTTTGCATTCAGTAAGGACCTAAGAGTTAAACATGCAGTGTGTTTTTGTATCACTCTGGAGAGCCACTAGCTAAGGGAATGCAGACTACTGTGAACAAGGACAGGCAGGGTATGTTTAGGGACATGAGGTGATGAAGGGGGGACGTGTCGTAAATCACTGTGGTGGGTGGAGATTACGGACGGGAACAAAGTCCTCTCAAAAAGTCCATCTAGATCCCAGAAGTATTTTGCTTATTTTTTATTACCTGTTTGAATAATATTTTGTAGGTTTAAGTTTAGATCTGTTTCCCAGTGTTATGTGTTTTTGATGATGACGTCATAAAAGGTTAACTCTGGACAATTATAGACCCCAGTCTACAGTTCCCTCCCTCCTCTCTCATCTGAACAGTGTTTGTAATCTACCTCTCCAACATGGTCCTGGGTCATGGGAATTCACATCTGTTTGATTGGCCCCACTCACTTGACAGGGACACAGTTTCCTTCTTGCTTTGGTGTACTGATACCCACTCAACTCCCTAGGAGTTTCGGTTAAAGAAAGCTTGGTGTTGTTAGGATATGTATTGTGCCGGTAAATGAGGGAAATGATATCTGTGTACAGTCAGCCGAGCTGCCAGTGTTGAGCTAACAGCCTAATCGCCTGCATTGTCTTGAAATGTGTTCAGTCCTAATGGTTCAAAGTAGATGTTGATCCTTAATTCCCCACAGTAGTTGCTGTACTTGTTAACTGCCCTTAGACTGATCTCCAGCTAATCAGTTACCACAGTGTGGGAACCAGAGCTATTTTCCCACAATCAGCTGTGTGTATGTGTGGGTTATCATCATGTGTTCCTTATGTAATACATTCCGCACACTGTAAGAATCCCTGTGTATGTATATCTGTCTGTCTGTCTGTGTGTGTCTGTGTCTCTGTCTGTCTGCTGGTCGGTCTGTCAATCTGTTTGTCGTTCTGTGTTAGTTGTGTCAGTGTGTCTGTCGTTCTCGAAGTGACCCCCTGACAACCCCTTGCGTGTCTCTTTTGCAGCGTGCGTACACTCTGATGGTGGAGGCGTGGGACTGGGACAACGGTACGCAGAGCAGTGGTGAGTACTGTCAAGGTGTGAACACACGGAAAGAGAGTCCGGGAGAACACATCATCAGGATTGAAATTGGGATGCTACTCTGACATGGAGAGATAGAGGAGGACCAGGGCACAGTCTCAAAACATCATATCCAAATGAGTATTTGTCGATTTCTGTGGTGCTCTACAACCCCCTTTAACATAACATTTCGGACAGTACGCACAATGTAAATAAAAACAAAATGTAATGATGTGCACATTTAAAACCTATTCAATAGAAAATAGTACAAAGACAACATATCAAATGTTGAAACTGAGACATTTTATTGTTTCTTGAAAAATATTTTATATAAACAATAAAATATTATCATGCCCACTTTGAATATGATGCCAAAAGCAACAAAAGACTGGAAAAGTTGTGTAATGCTAAAAAACTATACTTGGTGGAATATCACACAACTAATTAGGTCATTTGTAAACAGATCAGTAACATGTCTGGGTATTAAAAGATCATTCCAGAGAGGATGAGTCTGTCAGAAGTGGGGATGGGGGGGTTCAGCACTCTGTAATGGAATGCTTATGAAAATAGTGCAACAATTTAAGAATAATGTTTCTAAACATAAAATGTCTAAGTTTGGGGATCTCATCATTTATGCTACATCAGGTCTCTGTATGCAGGGGACATGTCTGTAAACCAATCCTGGATGGTCGTGATCTTGGTGCCCTCTGACGGCACTGCATTAAAAACAGACACGATTCTGTAGTGGTCACTGCATGGGCTCCGGAACACTTCAGAAAACCATTATCTGTGAACACAGTACATTGCTGCATCCACAAATGCAAGTGGAAACTACCATGCGAGGAAACCAGATATAAACAGGATCCAGAACCGCTGCCATCTTTTCTGGGCCCAAGCTAATTTAAGATGGACTGCGGCAAAGTGGAAAACTGTCCTGCGGTCTGACAAATCAAAATTTACAAAAAAAATTTGGGAATCATGGATGCAATGTCCTTCGGACTAAAGAGGAAAGGGACCATCCGGCTTGTTATCAACACACAGTTCAAAACCCAGCATTCATGATGGTATGGGGGTGCATTAGTGCAAATGACATGGGTGACTTGTACATCTGTGAAGGCACCAGAAATGCTGAACAATAGGTTGTGGAGCAACATATGCTGCCAACCAGATGACAGCTTTTTCAGGGAAGGCTTTGCTTATTTCAGCAAGGCAATGCCAAACCACATTCTGCACGTGTTACAACATTATGGCTCTATAGAAAAAGAGTCTGGGTGCTAAACTGGCCTGCATGCAGTCCAGACCTGTCACCCATTGAAAATATTAGGCATGTTAATAAATGAAAAACATGACAAAGGAGACCCCGAATTATTGTGCAGCTGAAATCCTGTATCATGCAAGAATGGGAAAACATTTCACTTTCAAAACTACAGCAGTTGGTCTCTTCATTTCCCAAACGCTTGATGCAACACAGTGAGAAACACAGTGGTAAAAAATTAGTATTTGAAACATGTTGCTGGCATCATATTCAAAATGGGCATGTATTTTTCCAAAAACAATAACGTTCATCAATTTCAACATTTGATATGTTGCGTTCGTAATATTTTCAATTCAATACAGAGAAGGCATCATTGCATTCTGTTTTTATTTGCATTTTACACAGCGTCCAAAGTTTTTTGGAAACGGGGTTGTACTCAAAGGACCTTGGAGTCATAGTGATGGGGCTGGTGAAGATGGAGAGCTTCATTAAAGATGACTAATTGTCCCTGGGGGGGAACAGGAACGCGTGAGGCAGCAAGTTCCCTGCGTCACGCCCGTTTTGGACATGGACAGCCTGCTGCTATTACGTACACAGCTGTATCCTGTTTTTACTTGTTCCTCTCATTTTGTTCTTGTTCCGGTTTGTTTTGCAAGCTCTGCCAGGAGGAAGAAAGGTTAATTGAGGAATGTAGTCTATGCGATAGAACTTTGAGTTCCTAGGTGTTGGCTGGCTGGAGTCAAGTTTGTTGTATTTAGGGCAGCTTAGAACTGGAGGCAAGATCAATGGCTGACCTAACCTGACAGGGGCTTTGTGTTTTGTCCCGTTAGTGAACATGCGATACACAGCAGTCCAAGATTCTGTAACATGCCACTCCTGTTTTCACTGCTGCGTAACTTAGCCTTGACCCCCTTTCAGAGTGTCAGAGTGACATTCATAGTAACAACGTGGCCTCACACAAAGCAGCATCGTAGCGGCGCAAGACGAAGAACAGTCCCCAATGCCAAGCCAAGGCTTCCGTTGAAAACTGACTGTCCGTTTGAGCTGCCATAGACAAACCCAGCAAGAGCAGTCAAAGAACACATTTTGCACCCCTCTGTGTCTCTGTGTTTCACTCCTCAACATGCCCGTCATATCAGTCTGGTAGCAGGAATCCTGTTCACTTACGTTCCAGGATGTGAGAGCTCCAAACCCCTGTCCTTGTAAGACAGATTTCTAACCCATTTATTCTGTCGATCTACTTCATCTGGTGCGTGGTGGCCCTTCATTCTGCCGCGTTGTCTGATGGGACGGCGAGGATTACCCAGCGGACCTGAAGGATCTGACTCACTGTTTGTGCTCCATGTCCATGTCTCTATATAAAGTTTGTGAGCATATCACCTTGTTAAGCCATTCATTATGGGCCACAGCTCTTCTTTCTTTCCACTGGTGTATGCCGGCTAATTACCGTCCTAGCAGCTGCTGTGCTACTGCACACCACTTCATTATCACAGACTGGACACACTGACTGGCTGCATGGACCCTATTGACAGGACAGCTTCAACTGCTGCTCATAGGCTGGACAAAGTGACAGGCAGCCTTTTATAGCGCGGCTCTGGACTGCTTCTAAGTGCTGTGCACTGACAGGACAGACAGCCGGCCCTGGACTGCTCATGATCTAGCCTGCAGGGTAGCTGGGAGATGTATGGGTTGGAACAGCTATTCTCTTTAGGACATAGCAATGAGAAGTACAGTGCAATGAAATAAAACAATAGGTAGGTAGAACCGTGGGTTAAATAGGACAGTGGGTTAAATAGAACAACGTGTTCGATAAGACAGTCGGTTAAATAGGACTGTAGGTTAGATAGGACAGTGGGTTAAAAGGGACTGCAGATTAGATAGGACATTGGGTTAAATAGGACTGCAGGTTAGATAGGATTGTGGTTTAACTAGGACAGTAGGTCAGATAGGACAGTAAGTTAAATAGGACAGTCGGTTGGATAGGACAGTGGGTTAAATAAGACAGTCGGTTGGATAGGACAGTGGGTTAAATAGGTCAGTTGGTTGGATAGGACAGTGGGTTAAATAGGACAGTCGGTTGGATAGGACAGTGGTTTAAATAGGTCAGTTAGTTGGATTGGACAGTGGGTTAAATAGGACAGTCGGTTGGATTGGACAGTGGGTTAAATAGGACAGTCAGTTGGATTGGACAGTGGGTTAAATAGGTCAGTTGGTTAGATAGGACAGTGGGTTAAATAGGACAGTCGGTTGGATAGGACAGTGGGTAAAAGACATTGGTTTGCACATGACAGTTTGATTGGACTGTGGGTTAGATGTGACTGTTGGTTAGATTGGACAGTTGGTTATATTAGACAGTTGGTTAGATTGGACAGTGGGTGGGATAAGGTCCAAGAAAGAAGGGAGCTGTTTATTGTCCAGGAATTCTCGGCAACTGGCTCTGTTTTTAAACACTAAACAGACAGCATTTTTTCTGGACTAGGTGGCTCTTAATGTTAGTGTTTCTTAACACACATTGACTTCATCATCATCAGAGAATGATTGAAGGGATGGAGACAAGTTTACAAAAGGTTGTTCTGAGAAGGATCTTGTTAATCAGTTAATAAATCAGCTAACATGTCCGAGTTTAAAATGCTGCCAGCCTGACAACAGCCTGACAACAGACGTTGGGTTAAGTTACAACAGCCACACTGCTAGTCACGCGTGACTAAATGATGTTTTCTGTTAGAAGACACAGACAATTATGTGGCCCTCTTGACTTGGTCAACTGCTCAATGTTGAAGCCCCCTTATTGTTTGTATAAGCCTGTGTTGTAGTCGCCACACACACACACACACACACACACACACACACACACACACACACATGCACCCCTCCGCCTGCTCTCCCTAGTAACAGCGCCTCTCACCGAGTGTCTCCTTCAGCGCTGAGAGAGCCAATGATTGGTCTGTATTTTTAAATCTAATTGCTGGAAATGAGTGGAGTGAGTGCTTGAGTTTTCAGGTGGGGAGAGAGTGACTGATAATCTGTGCCAATGTGTTAACCTTGCAGTGCCATTTAGAAAATCAGGACAGCAAGCTCATTTGTGTTTTTTTTATGTCCTTTATCATGAGTAAACTTTGGAAGTCAGCATGGCTGCCTGGACTGTATACTCAGTAGGATAGAACAATATGATAAAGAGTATTGCCTGGATAAATGAAGGTAGGCTGTACAGAGTCCTTCTAATGAAGAGCCCTAGGAGCCCCGACTGTCCAATAACAGCCCACCATCCAACCAGGGAAGTCATTGATTTGGGGGCTCCTCAGGGCCCAGTCCTGTGCTGCGGGTGGCTGAAGAAGACAAGCCCGTTTGGTCATGGTGTTTCTGTTTCTTGAGAAATAGCTAAAGGCCCTTTCCGATGTCGCCCTTCCTCGTCTGGTCCCGTCTCTTATTATTTCCGCCCTGGCTCCGAAGGAGTCGGAGCTGGATTTCCTGAGAAAGGGAGAGAGGGAGGGAGTGAGCCAAAAAGTATTTCATGAAGCAGGAAAACTGAAAAAGCATTGGGTTATCAAGCTCCCCCAGCCGTGGCCCTCACGCTCTATTTGTGCTCGCCATATTGTCCTTCTTTTTTCTTTCATGCTCTTGGAAACTGAGTGGTGTTTGACCCCTGGTCGCCCCCTCCATCTCCAGCAGCAGATAAACACCAGGGTTCTGTTAGAGGTCTTTCTCTCCTGGTTCCACGCCGTACTAGTACCGAGTACAACAGGTTCTAATAACGACCAAGGGCCTAGCTGGAACTCACTCTTTTCACTATTAATCCTCTATAGACGTCGGCGAAGGTCCATTAAAGACTTGTCGTCACGTCTTGGGCTTTTTTTGTTCACACAGGTGAAGATCTGTTGATCGAGCGGAATGTCCATAAAGGAATGATCAACCCCGGAGATGATCGACAGACCATCCAGCACAACGGCCCCATCGCCAGCTTTGAGTACTGTATCCGGGTGCGCTGTGACGAAAACTACTACGGCAGCAAATGCAACAAGCAGTGCCGTCCCCGTGACGACAACTACGGCCACTACGTGTGTGACCAGTTTGGCAACAGAAACTGTATGGAAGGCTGGATGGGAACGTACTGCACGACTGGTGAGTGCAGCCTGAGGCCATCATAATGCATGTGTCACGTGTTAATATCAACCAATCAGTCAAATGTATGGTATAAAATACTTTTACATCATCAGCTGTCACAAAGTGCTTTCACAAATACTTTTTAAAAACACTCGCGTCGATTTCCCTCGAATTCTACTGGCAATAACCGGCGAACCCTTTTTACAGCTATCTGCAAGCAGGGCTGCAACCTGCTGCAAGGAACCTGTGCTGCCCCAGGAGAATGCACGTGAGTCTGGGTTCATCTGCATCACTGTGTCCATGTTAATAACATACCGACATTCTTTAAGACGGACATCCCGTCCACTAGGAATGGTGCCTGGAGTGGGTAATGGGCAATAGGTCTGCTTGAGTTCAGTGATGATGATAGTGATGACACAGGGTTGATCGCATACCAGAGCTCAAGCCATTGTCCCCGCCCCCCGCCCCCTCACCTCTCTATGGAACGTACTGTTACCCCACCCCCCCAGTCTGATCCAGGAGCCATTGTTCTCCTTCCTGTCTCAGACATGGCTTGTAGCAGTAATGGCAGCCTGTTTTTCACACAGCGTTTCCTCCGCTTCTCCAGCGGTGTGTCTGGGCGTCTCTACCCAAGTCTGAAGCCCCCATTGCTTCTTCCTATCCTAGGCCTGTTTTGGCTGGCACACTCCTAATGGGAGTGTGGACTCCCTCCGGCAGCCCCGGTCACGTACGCATTGAACCAACCAAGTATTCCATGTCAAATCCTGTTGTCAGACCACCTTCTTGTGCATCTCTGAGGTGCATTCTGTACAACAGGGGCGGGTCTTCCCACAAGGGATTGTCCTGATATAGGCTTGAGTTCATGTTGTCGTCTCATAAAAGAATGCATTTCTCATTGAAAATGGCTCGAGGAGTGGAACAAAGAGGAACAAACATGAATATGCCCCAACATGTGATTTGGCGATGTGTTTATTCTGAATGTGAACACACAACTTCCTTCTGCTGGTGTAACAAGCCATGTCTGGTGCCTGCCAAAGAAAATGAACAATGTGTCGGTGGTATCTGGTTTCCTTAAACACAAATCATTCACAACCTACGCTCTCTCATGTAACACGACTAAAGATGGATCCATGCAGCAGTCAGTTTATTTCCCAGAGTCATTCTGTAAATAATTCAGAGACAAAGCGATCGACTGCAGCAAAAAAAAACTAAAAAATCAAGCATGTGTTGCACTACACTGCTAGTAGCTGCGGTACTTTATTGAAGAACAATGTCCTCACTATGATTGAGTTATGGGCTTGTCTCGCTGAACTAGCGTAACATGAATGCACGAACTGTAAGTCTGTGAGTGTCTGCTGAAATACAAAAATGTTAAATGAGGGTGTGGTTTCAGAGGGCTATTTCCACAGAGTGGGTCCGCTCATGTTGGGCTGGGCCTGGCTGGAGATATTTACAGGGTTGCTGGCCGGCCATCTGGCTGGGCGGAGAGAGCACTGCATTGATGGGGCTGTGGTGAGGCGGTTGTTGGGTAATGGTAAAGCCACCCTGGCCTTGTGGCCACATTGGTCTCTCCGTGTTGCCAATGTGGCCATGGCTTTTCCGTGCTGCTACTTCTGCTTATACAGCTACACAGTTGAGGACAGCACACTGACACACAGTAGCACACCACTGCACGCTTCAGTGTTTTTCCACACGTTCAGCTGTGTACTACAGAATGCGGCGCTGTCTGCAGCGTGTGTAGCTGTGAGACGGCAGCGCCGCGTCGTAGCGAGCGTGTTATCAAGGTAGCATTCCGGTTCAGAATATCAACTAGTAGCGCAGCGTTTGGTTGGCGTCCATTTGCAGGCGAGTGGTCTTTAAATAGCCCTGGAGGAGAAGTGACAGGACAGGTGGGGCAAGGTTACCACTGGCCTTGGAATAACAGAGTGCTGCCATAAACCAACAGATTAGCTAACCCTTCACCGGCCACCTCCGCTCGCTCACAAGGCTGATTGCCTGGGGACCGCCGCTCCAAGACAACTCCCCCAACCCCTCCACCCTGTCTCCATCCCGCACACCATTGGAACAGGCTTGACCCCCTCCTGGCCCTGGAATGTTCCTTTGTCAAGTATTAGGAGCCTCAGAAGGGAAGAGGTGTTGCTGGTCAACTCGATGAAGGAATGACTGTCTGTCTGGCTTCTGATGGACGTTACATTGACATTGATGTGTGCTGTTGGTCTTTAAGGTCCTTGGCGATTAACTGAAGAGACTCAATAGTATTTAGCTTTTACTATCCACAAAATGACTAGTCTTCCTATGAAGTTTGTCTTATTGGTTGTCCGTTTCCTGGGCGTATCTAACGGAGGTGTGTATTCTGTCCTGCAGGTGTAAGTACGGCTGGCAGGGTCCTTTCTGCGACGACTGCCTTCCCTATCCAGGCTGTGTCCATGGGACTTGTGTCAAGCCCTGGCAGTGCAGCTGTGAGAAGAACTGGGGCGGCCTGCTGTGTGACAAAGGTGAGACCGAGATCACACTGGACCTATCCCACTGTACTGTTAACACATCCTTTACAATGACCTCAGACCTCAATGTCAGACAGCACATCCTCTGACTTCCCCTCAGCAGCACTCACAAGACAGATAAAAGAATGGAGAGACCACATTTCACCTTTTGTAATAGTCTGACAATGAGAAGTTATAATAATATAAACAGACATTTTTCAATGACCATCTTAATCCTTCAGATATTGGACCATAAGACCATGTGTGTGTTAATGTAATCCTTCCTGAATGATTCTCTCCAGATCTGAACTACTGTGGGACAAACAAGCCCTGTAAGAATGGAGGAACGTGTATGAACACAGAGCCAGATGAATACAATTGTGCCTGTCCCGACGGCTACTCAGGCAAGAACTGTGAGATAGGTGAGTCCTCCACTCCTCCAATATCTTATCAAAGACAGCTTAGTCTTATTCTGAACGTTAGCTGGTATATTATTTTGTTGTCTGGTTCCAATCTGTTTCCCCATGTGCACCCCCATATCTCCAGCGGAACATGCCTGCGTGTCCAACCCCTGTGCCAATGGGGGCACTTGCCACGAGGTCCCGTCTGGGTTTGAGTGCCACTGTCCTGCGGGCTGGGCTGGGCCCACATGCGCTAAAGGTGAGTGAATCACGATCTTGACCCTGCCAAGGTGTGTGTGCCTCAGGGGTGAATCGGTCAATGAAAACAACTCGTTTTATAATAACAAAACAAGGCCTACACACTGGCTTCTCTGTCTTAAATGTGAAAGCTTCTGGAGAAAATTAAAAGCGGAATTACTACACTCTGTTGTTCCCAAAATGCTATACACTTCTTAACTGTTCTATTTCCAACAGTATTTTGTGAGTCACATCCGGCAACTGATTCTAGGTATCGTCATTGACCACTCAGAATGGTAAAAATGAATGTTTAAATGTCAAGACACCACAATGACCACACAACGACACCACAATGACACCACAATGACACCACAACATCCCCTTTTCGTTCAAGCAGTTAATTGTCAATGTTCCAAAGAAATGACAAGGCCGCTAGGTATGTTTTTCGTATATTTTGGTTGTTTTTTAGGGCAGGTGCCACCCATTCCCATGGTTGAGAAGCTCGCTCAGTTTAAAAAGCTAGAGGATTTTAATGAATTGGCAAAGGCACACTGCCCTTCTCAACAGCCCATCACCGTAAATGACAAGTAACATAGAGTATCTTACAACAGACAGGCTCCCGCAATGGTCACAAATGTGTATCTTGAAGTTGGCGGTGTAACTGTGTGTTTTTTACCTCTTGTGACTAGGGAAAACTGACTGGTCATTATTAGTGAGAAACCCTTCTGTCATCACGAGTCCTCTGACATCATCTACCGAGAAAATTACCTCTGAAACAGCATGCAACTACAAAACATTATTTGAAAAAGGGAAATGCTGATGTGCTTCTTACTCTAACTTATTCCATATTATCTCTTTACAAGCAGAATGGTACTTTGTACGTTTATGGTGGCCGTAGCTTGTTGGCCAGTAGCCAATCAGCATTTCTCAATTAGTTCAAAGCACATGAATGCATCCAACTGGTATTTATAACTCATAACCCACATGGTTAAGTACGCAGCTTCAGAGTAGGATCTTGAGAGGCCTGACATAACAATTCCATCACAACAGTCAATGCCAGGAACATTATGAATGGCATTTCATTTTCCCTCAGTTCTGAAACTTAACTGCGACTACAGAAATCACCATTCGTACCAAACAGTGGTTTTGGTAAACCACTTCACCCTCACTGTCCCCTGATGTTTTCACCAAGCTCCACCAACACTTTTTTGTGTTCTAGACACGGATGAGTGTGCATCAAACCCCTGCGCTCAGGGTGGCACCTGCATCGACATGGAGAATGGCTTCGAGTGCCTTTGTCCATCACAGTGGGCTGGGAAGACCTGCCAGATAGGTAA
This sequence comes from Esox niger, assembly GCA_016801105.1. Classification (NCBI taxonomy): domain Eukaryota; kingdom Metazoa; phylum Chordata; class Actinopteri; order Esociformes; family Esocidae; genus Esox; species Esox niger. The sequence continues at coordinate 12,676 of JACXGJ010006369.1, read as the reverse complement.
GCCCAGGAGGAAGAGGTGCCATGGGGTCTAGCCTGGGGAACTGTAAATGTGGGTTGAAGTGGAGATATTATGTAATGGGAAGCATAACATTTGTATGTTCCTACGAACGATTTGCTTGATTTGAAATGAAACGTGATATGTTGCCGTGTGTTACTGAATCTTCACTATTGAATCTCGCCGAGTTGGGTAGTATTCCAGGAATGTCCGTGCTCGTCTAGTATCTGGTTGTCTACTGCAGCTCCTGCACCCCGTTGATCCTGACTATTACTATGGTGTGAATACTCATTGGAAATGGTTGCATGCATGTCTGTGGAGAAAGGGTTATATTATGTGCAACCCGAGCCAGGTGACTTGAGTAAAGCTATAAATAACACCTAGCCTGGCAACTGCTAGTCTTCGGGCCAGATATAGCCTGACGGGGGGTTATCTTTGGATACAGACTGGGGTACGAGTGGGATTTAGTCTGCACCAAGAGCAGAGCCTCACCCCAGCTCCACTATTTCGCTTGGTGGAGTGGAACAGAGAGGCTTTATAATGTGTAAAAACATGCTCAGGGAGGAAGCCAAGCTCTGGTCTCGTGTTACGTTTCTCCTTACATGCGAGTGGCCGGTACCTGAGATAAGGGTGTCAGGTGTCCGCAGCCCAACAGGTGCTTCTCACCTCTGAGGAGAAGTGGTTGTGATCTGGTCTGTACGAGGAGAGGGTGTTAGTGACTGTTGCCTTGTGTGCTGACCGCTGGGCCGAGAAACGCTCACTTCAGATTAGAGTAGTGGACAAAAAGACATTTTTGGTACGAGGTGGAGCCAGAAAAATCGGTGGCAAAATACACATTGAAATTACATTCTGCTGTGAAATGTTTTCTAAAGGCATGTAACAATTATTGTAACGTGTTTGAGTTTCTGTGTAGCCCTGCATAGTGGAGATCTGCTTGGTGGTGGGTTTTGGAGGCTGGTTTTTAGCTCTCTCTCTCTCTCTCCTCTCTCTCTTTTGTCTCTACTTCACAGACGTTAATGAGTGTATGGGGAAGCCTTGCCCCAATGCTTACTCTTGCAAAAACTTGATTGGTGGATATCACTGTGCCTGCTTTCAAGGATGGGCCGGGCAGAACTGTGACATCAGTCAGTATCAATCATGTACATCTGTCCCCTTTGCCTGCAGACAGCTCCTACCTGGTCCACTGACTGCTCTGTCCTGGTCCTATATCAATCAGCTCTGCCTCTTACCTGGTCCTATATCAATCTGCTCTGCCTCTTACTTGGTCCTGTATCAATCAGCTGTCTCCTACCTGGTCCACTGACTGCTCTTACCTGTTCCTATATCAATCAGCTCTGTCTCTTACCTGGTCCTAAATCAATCAGCTCTGTCTTCTACCTGTTCCGCTGGCTGCTCTGTCCTGGTCCTATATCAGCCAGCTTTGCTTCTTACTTGGTTCTATATCAGCCAGCTCTGCCTCCTATCTGGTCCTATATCAGCCAGCTCTCCATTACCTGGTCCTATATCAGCCAGCTTTCTCTCTTAACTGATTCTATGTCAACCAGCTGTTACTTACCTGTATCAGCCAAGTTCTTTTTTTACCTTGTCCTATACCAGGGATTGCGTGTGCTTTACATGACTTTCAAACATATGTGAATCTTGTTATTAAATGACAAATGTTTTGATGGTTTTCACTAGTTTTGCTGCCTGTAATTTAAATAACAGCAATCTAGCCTTTCTGCATCTTTAGAGAAAACTTCTTCTGAGTTTCTGTACAGCTTTAACCAAGTTGCACATTCCATGTGTATGAAATGCATTTGTGCCTCTGTCCTGTCATTGTACTGTATTAGAAAGTTTTCTTTCCCCTCTGCAGATGTCAACAGCTGCCACGGGCAGTGTCAGAATGGAGCTACTTGCAAGGTAGGACGTCGTATTCAGTGAAGCCACTGGCCACAATGCCTGATGATTTCTATTCAATAGATTTTCTGGTTACAACATGGCGATGGGAGCAACTGAGGAAATCTCTTTCCTGATCCTTCTAATAGGAGGGGCAAAGGGGTTACGTATGCACATGCTCATTGGGATTTGTGGGCCGGCACTGTGAGATCCAGAGGAACAGCTGTGCCAGCAACCCGTGTAGGAATGGAGGCAGGTGCCACACCCTTTTGGACGGGTTCCTGTGTGAATGCCCACATGGTTACTCTGGCGCCACCTGTGAGGTGAGCTACGACTCAGTCATGACCTCCCACTGTGGAGACAGATCTGGGCCTGGATCTATTTCAGAATGTCTCTCCACCGCTCCATCCCAGGTCCAGAGCAGCCCTTGTGACCCTGACCCCTGCCAGAACAAGGCCGAGTGCCACGGTCTGATGGGAGACTTCTTCTGTGTCTGCCCTGATGACTACGAGGGCAAGACCTGCTCTGAGCTCAAGGACCACTGCAAGACCAACCCCTGTGAAGGTACGTACTCACTTAATATTGTCAGTTCAAGTCAAAGTACTCCAGGGGGTTCTCAGAGAAAACTGATGTTTAGATGGTCAGTCCAATCCTTGGTTATTTCGGCCCCAGCCAAAAGCTCTGTCACACCAACAGCGGCCTGTCCTTGTGTTTTGATCTTAGTCATCGACAGCTGCACCGTCGCCGTGGCCACCAATGACACGCAGGATGGGGTGTGGCACATCTCGTCCAATGTGTGTGGCCCCCACGGACGTTGCATTAGCCAGCCTGCTGGGAACTTCTCCTGCGCCTGTGAACCGGGTTTCACCGGAACGTATTGCCACGAGAGTGAGTGAACGCACGGCGTCGTCACCACACCGAACGTCCATGATTCGGACTGTGACAGAGCACGGTCCTCGTCAGTATCATGGTCATCCTCATCGCCGTGGTTTTGTTTCTCCTCCGTTTCCTAGACATCAACGACTGTGTGACCTCTCCCTGTAAGAATGGAGGAACGTGCATCGACGGGATCAGCTCTTTCCAGTGCTTTTGCCCCGACGGCTGGGAGGGCACGCTGTGTGACATGGGTGGGTGTGTGTGTGTGTGTGTGTGTGTGGTTGGTTTTACATTACCTCTCTGTGTGTGCGTGTTTCTAACTGATCCACGTCATTGTGCTATAGATGTGAATGAGTGTACTAGGAACCCCTGCAAGAACGGAGGCCATTGTTTGGACTTGGTCAATGACTTCTACTGCCAGTGCCAGAACAATTGGAAGGGCAAGACCTGCCACTCCAATGAGAGCCAGTGTGATTCCAGCACCTGCAGAAATGGGGGGACATGTTTCGACCACGGGGACACCTTCCGCTGTACCTGTCCTTCAGGCTGGGGAGGGAGCACCTGTAACACAGGTGAGAGACCCATTTGACATGCTTTTAATAACTGTCTTTAAGGGAATGTACGACAGAATGCACTGGTCCATGGGCTTAGTGGGAAAACCTGGTTTTATACATTTGTAGCCGGAATGTGAATATGGGTTTTAAGCTCATCTCGCTTCACTCTCTTGTCAGCCAAGAACAGCACCTGTGACTCTAACCCATGTGAGAACGGGGGTACCTGTGTTGGGGGCGGGGACGCCTACACTTGCATCTGTAAAGACGGCTGGGAGGGGCCCACATGTGCTCAGAGTAAGGCGCCATTCACTGAAATATTTCCTGTTTATAGTAATGAAATGAAACTCACTTTTGATTTTTCTTCCTGTTTTATTCCCTCTCTTCACAGATACTAATGACTGCAATCCTCATCCCTGGTAAGTGGAATTTATTAAATAAACCAAACTACTTTGAAAACTGTTTTTAACTCTTGGTGCCTGTACTGGTTCTATAAGTCTCTTTGTGAAAACCTTATTGTCCATCACTGCGGGCTCACACAAACGCACCCAACACAAACACATATTACAACATTTCAAAACGGGAACTTAATTTACAAATCACACAGAGATTTCCTGAAATTGCATTGTAAGATGGTGTTTAAAAGGGGAAGTGTGTGCATCCCTGTGTGTGTAGACCAGTGTGTGTATCCTTGTCTGTATAGACCAGAACCTGACAGCTGGGTATTCCCAGTTTCCCCTGGATGAGAGAGGCTCAGTGGACAAAGGCTCCCGCCACCACAATGACTGACAGGGGGATTAGCACAGGGGGGCAGCAGGGTGGGAAGAGACGCCCCTCAAACTATTCTTCATCGCTGACCCCTGCGCACAGGGTGGTGTAGGCAGGACTGGGGGGCTGGGGAGCACGGGGCTATAGACCCTGCACAGTAGGGGGTCAGTTTGGGATTTGCATATGAAGTCTGGACATTGATAAGAGATCAGCTTTAGTGACCACAGTCTCTCTAGTCTTCTCAGATGGAGACCTAGGAATGTGAAGGCCCTGTTCTCTTTGTAGTCTCAGCCTTGAGGGTTCTGTGTGCTGCTGCACCTGTGCCAGTATGTCCTATATCCTGGCCTGATGTGTCCTATATCCTGGCCTGATGTGTTCTATATCCTGGCCTGATGTGTTTTATATCCTGGCCTGATGTGTTCTATATCCTGGCCTGATGTGTTCTATATCCTGGCCTGATGTGTTCTATATCCTGGCCTCATGTATTCTATATCCTGGCCTCATGTGTTCTATATCCTGGCCTGATGTGTCCTATATATGTGTGCTGTATACTGGCCTCATGTGTTCTGGATTCTTGATTGTTGTTTCCTATATCCTGGGTTGATGTGTACTGTATCCTGGGCTGATGTGTACTATATCCAGGGCTGATGTGTACTATATCCAGGGCTGATATGTACTATAGCCTGGCCTGATGTGTACTTTATCTTGGGATGATGTGTACTTCATCCTGGGCTGATGTGTACTTTATCCTGGGCTGATGTGTACTTTATCCTGGACTGATGTGTACTTTATCCTGGACTGATGTGTACTTTATCCTGGGCGTATGTGTACTGTATCCTGGGCTGATGTGTCTTGTTTCCTTCCTGCAGCTATAATGGTGGAGTGTGTGTGGATGGTGTGAACTGGTTCCGCTGCGAGTGTGCCCCGGGATTTGCCGGACCAGACTGTCGGATCAGTAAGTCCCTGGGAACCAGAGGGGTGTGTGGGGGGGGTCAGATTTTAGGGGTCAGGGGTGAAAGGGGACGGGGGAGTTTGAGCTGATTGTTTGTGAGGGACAGATTAGGAAGCCTTTAGGAAGCCTGTCTTAACCTCTAACCTCTCTTGTGAGGAGAGGTCAGCTGTGTTCTGCAAACAGGTCAATTCAGTCGTACATTGTCAGGCACAGTTCCCTTCCCCTTTTCCAGAGAGGGTCTATTTTAAATGTGGGGATGCCAGACATGTTGTGGTGGTGTAACAGCAGTAGACCAACCATGCGTGTGTGGTCATAGCTATCCTGTTGTTTCCTCACCAGACATAGATGAGTGCCAGTCATCTCCTTGTGCATACGGTTCGACCTGTGTGGATGAAATCAACAGCTTCCGCTGTGTCTGTCCCCTGGGCCGGGCTGGGCCTCGCTGTCAGGAGTGTGAGTAGACTGAGCTGTGGAGAAAAGACCCGAATACTGTAGCCACTGGCCCTAACCTGCTCCTCTCCCCATCTCGCAGTTATCGGGGTCGGGAAGGCCTGTCGTTACTCCGACCTGCAGTTCCCTCACGGCAGCCGATGGGAGGAGGAGTGTAATACCTGTCAGTGTGTCAACGGCAACGTACGCTGTTCTAAGGTCAGCACTATCTACTGCTCTTGTGTAGTTGTGGTTTGTATATGTGCGAGTGAGCTGGTTCCCTGACGTGTGTGTGTGTGTGTGTGTGTGTGTGTGTGTGTGTGTGTGTGTGTGTGTGTGCGTGCAGGTGCGATGTGGCCGTCGGCCCTGTCTGCTCCACAGAGCCGCTCCCGGTCAAGACAGCAGTCCTGCGTGTCCCGGAGGACAGGAATGTGTGGAACACCAGTTCCTGACCTGCTTCGCAGCGCCATGCCACCAGTGGGGTGTGTGTTCTACCCCCGACCCCCCTCCACCTCTCCACACCCAGTGTGAACCCAACAGTGGTTACCTGGACAAGACCTGTGCCCGCATCACACTCATCTTCAACAGAGACAAAGTTCCACAGGTAATTACAACTCATCATTAGAAGACGTTTAATGAGATATTTAATTTAAAAAAGGTAGATCTCTTGACTTGTTTTACTACACTTGAATCTCTGACTAGACTTTCCCCATGGTATGCCAGAAATAATTAATTAAGGATGTAATTAGCTAGAAGCTGGCAATAACCTCAGCCAAAAATGTTAATGGCTATCTTCTATCAAAGGGCACCACTGTGGAAAAGATCTGTTCAGAGCTGCGGTACCTTCCCGTCTCCCAGACCCTGGCTAAAGAACACACCCTCCTGATTCTCTGTGACCTGTCTAACTCCAACAGGGATGCTGTAGAGGTTGCTATGGTGAGTACTCCCTACACACCAACACTCTTACCTCCCCAGCCCCCCACTTCCACCCCAGCCCCCCCACTCCAACCTCTTCCCCCCATCACCTTAGCCCCCTCCCTCCCACCTCAGGTCCCTCCCTCCTACCTCAGCCCTCCACTCCCACCTGAGTCCTACCCACTCCCACCTCAGTCCCACCCACTCCCACCTCAGTCCCACCCACTCCCACCTGAGTCCTACCCACACCTACCTCAGTCCCACCCCCTCCGACCTCAGTCCCACCCCCTCCGACCTCAGTCCCACCCACTCCCACCTCAGTCCCCCCACTCCCACCTCAGTCCCCCACTCCTGCTCCACCTCAGCCCCATCCTCAGACTGACCTATTGCCATCTGCAAATGATTGCCTCCTACCTCCACCTCACCTCTTGCTGTGGTTCGCTAGAACAGTCACTCTCTCTCCCAGTTATCCCTGAGGACATCGCCCCTTTTTGCTCTCTCGTTCACTTTATTAAAACACACACTTAATTCGTCATTGTAAATGGGTTCCAGAGTAGACTTGTAAAATCGGAGCCTTTTCTTTTCCTCTTTGTTAAAGTGGAGGGCTTTTTGAAGCGCGACGCCCTTCGCCTGAACATCTGGATGACATTTAGCTTAACTGTGGAACACCTTACTGTTACAATGTAGTCTCTTCTCAGTAGCTCTTTTCTTGAATAGCCTCATGTACATGACATACCTCTCTCTCCCTATCTCCCTCATCTCTCTGTTTCTCCCTCTTTCTCTATTTTCCTCCCTCTCTCTGGGACTGGCGTGGCCACCCAGGTTCTCCTCTACAGTCAGACACAAGGGAAATCAGGCGCTACAGGGCACTAAGCCCTTAATGGCGGGGATTAGGCCTTTTCTTGTGATCTAGTCATGTTTGGGGACGTACAGGAAAAGGAGTGGTGTGTCTGACGTCCTGGTAGCTTAGCACTGGGGTTGATAATAACACTCCATAGATCCTTGCAGGCTTACAGTCAGACGTCAGTTGGGCTTTGTTTGACCGTTACGGAGTAGCCCCAGCTCGACATGAACATTGTCATAGCGTCTCAACCTGAGCGTTGTATTGTGGATCAGGGTTTGGCAGAAGTTGTCCCCTCGAGCTAACCTAACTTGTGTATCTGGACAGATGTTCTATGGAGACCCACAACAATGAGTTCTCAGTTAGACGCCTGAACTCCACTCAGAAGCCCAGAGGCTGTTAGATGTCAGAATAAGGAGAAGCTGTGTGTGTTCGCATGTGTGTGAATGAGCTCCTGATTACCCAGAAAGAAGACAGGGGAGTGTTGCTGATTGGCTGACTGAACTGTCTGGCTGGCTGGCTGGCCAGGGAGCACCAGGGAGCCCCAGCTGGCCTGTTCTTCTTTGTTCCTCCTAATTAAAGTGCACAGCATCCAGCTAATCTCTCTCTGCTCCCCCTGGACTCACTCTGGTCTACTTATTTGGCAATTAACTAGACCCACTATGTGCTTTACAGGGGGTGCATGTGCGAATTAGGACTATGAGTGACTCTAGAAGTCATTCCCGGAGTTAGTCTAGGAGTGACTCTGATCCTAGGAGAATATCTTGGAGTGAAACCCTGTCTCATGTTGACTCACTCTCTTGCCTCCTCTCTCTCCCTGTCCGCCAGTCGTATGATCAGGATGGACAGGAGACGGTTGGGGATGGTGGGAAGATCCAAGAGGCTGCCAGTGCCTTGATTGGTGCCCTGTCCAAACGTCACAACAGCACGGTCATGCTGGCCGTAGTGGAGGTCAAAGTGGAGACCCAGGTCATGCCCCATTCCACAGGTGGGTGACCGGATCTGACTTCCTTCGACAGTCTAGGGTTTTATACTCTGCCATTCCATTAGCAGTCGATGACCATAATAATAATTAGGAAAATGTCCTTTCCAGAGACAGACTACCTGGTGCCGGTTCTGTGTGTGGTGTTCAGCGTGCTGTGGATCTTCTGCATCGTGGTGTGTGTGTGGTGGACCCGTAAGAGGAAGAAAGAGCGCGAGAGAGAGTCCGCCGTGGACGACAGCACCGTCAACAACCAGCTGGCGCCCCTAAGTTTTGGCCTGTCGCAGCACAAAGACAACCGAGACAAAGACATCCAGTACGAATGTCAGAAACTCATGGGCTCCCCAGACCGGACGTGTGACGGGGCTGAGGAGGAGGAGGACGGAGAGGAGGAGGAGCTGAAGCGAGGAGCGACCGAGCTAGACAAGTGCTCCTCCAGAATGTGCACCTCGGCGGGAGTGCGGGACAAACTGACGGGCAAAGTGGGACGGGTGTGTACGACGCGTAGCGCCCCGGTCAAACCCCCCCACCGGACAGCGTACAGCCCCAAAGACAACCGGTGTAAAAACCTTACCGCTGCCAACCTCAGCGAGGGCATCAAAGACCATTACGTATGAGCACTGGAGGTGAGACCTCCCTGACTAAAGACTGTGGCTCGGAGAAACGCAAGCACCAGTAGTGAAGATTTCAAACACACGTTTTACATTTTATTCTCACTTCCTTTCCTGTCGGCACCACGGAGACTCCTCGCTGGCTCAAAGCATTGCATACGACCGTTTCGACCGCAAAAGGAGACTTGAATTTGGATGTCACACTCTCTTTCATTTTTTTTGGTGTTTACATACTGCCGCTCCCTTTAAAGGAGAGCTCTGTTTTCACGGTGTGTCACTGAGATTGTGTGTCATGTGACTTTGCGTGAGCACTGCCCTATGGACTATGGAGAGTCATGGAATGGCAGCTGTTGTCGTAACCACTACGTTACTATTAGTGCATTTAGTGAGCATATGCCTTAACCCGCACTGTGGGCCTTTTCATTGTTCTCTTGGTATATTAATGTCATATGTATCAGTGTATATATGATGTCAAATGTTATATATACCACCTTATGAAAGCTATAAGTGGTATATAACACCTTACATCAGCATTAGGTTGCATAAACATATTTTCCATGATGTCAATGATTCTGGAGATCATTGTTCTCTACCACTTCCTGCGAGTCTAGATGCTTTATTATTTCAGTATTTGCTTTGGTAGAAAGTGTCTTCAGGCCTACTTTTATTATTTTATCTCATTCAAATAATTGATCCAGAACATACTGTAACTCATTTAAACAAAGGGAAAATGTCCTTTCACAACTTTTCATATCACCACAAAGGTATTTCTTTGAACAATGTATATATGTAATTATAAAAATGCCTGTGTATATTTTAATTTAGTAACTTAAGAGACCCTTTTTGTTATGGTTATTCTAAAGAATAAGATTGTTTTGTTTGTTTTCTATGATTTCATTCCGTTTTCTTATCGTCAGTTGACACAGGGCAGATTTTATATTGATTTATGGACAATATCCAGGGTCCCACTTAATCACAAGAGCATTGACAGAAACAAATTATTGTGCTTGTTTGTTTTGCTGTATGATTTTTTTCATTTGCTCCAACACTTAACATTGTGAGTATGCAGATCTGTTAGTTGTAGTCTGCTGCTGTACTTGGAGCTCTTGGGAGTTTCCCTAGTGAATGCTGGCTCATCATCTCCCATTCACTGTGCTACTTACTGTATGTGAACATTAGAATGTCCTATTATATTGCAGAAATCTACCAGGGCATGGATGGGTTGTGTCGATCTAATACAAAAGCAGAACATGCAGGCTCTCGTCATTCTGTTTCAAGTCTGAATCACGAGTCACTAGAATCCAATTCAAACCATCATGATCACATCGACCGAGTGGATTCGTCGTTGTCTGGATGGAGACCCGTGGGTTACACAGCTGCTTCGTATGAGCGCTCGGCCCTGCTATGGGGCATCGGATTTCTGCTTTCAATACTGGTCTAATGAAGGGAACAAGTTTTATTGTTGTTGTTGATGATGTTGTTGTGGTTGTTGTCCAGTGTTTGCATTATATTCTGTTTCTGCACTAAGAAAAGAGGACCCATTGAGCATAACCTCAGCGGTGGTAATGAACATGATTCTTTTTTGTTCTTTAATATTGTTATTCTCGGACAGGAATTGTGTTTTGAATTACAAAAATAAAGTTTTTCAAATTACTACCAATATTCAATCAGTAGACTACCACTAGGCCCAGAGAATGGGCGGAAAGTGCAGAACATTGTAATAATTTTGTACAAAAGAGCATTTGCGTCTTGGTTTGTTAGTGGAATTTATGTTTGTTCTTAGAACAATCCATTTATTTATTAAAGTATTTTATACCAATATCTTTGTTTTGTCTTGTTTTTAACTTTGAAATAGGACCTGTTTCAGTTTTCCATTCATTACCATTAATTTACCCTAGCTCATTTAAATGTGTTAAAAGTGACAAGATGCGTTCCCAATTTGGCAATGGAGGTAATTCTGTTGTTCCTTTAGGATGAATCTTTCTTTGGTAGATTGAATGTCCGCCTACAGACAGACGCTGGTAAAGAACCACCAAAAAGGTGAGTCTTTGTTTTAATGCTTTAATATACCCTGAAAGGGAAACAACAGTTGTACACAATCTCTTACATCTGATGAGTCCCAAATTGCAAACAAATACTAACAGTGTGAGATGACTTATTAAGAACAGTTGTCATGACTGTTGTGTTGGTATAAGTCAGGTGGGTTCTGTACAGAATTGTTTTTCAACCCTGTTCCTGGAGGCACACCGCCCTGCATGTTTTAGATCTCTCCCTGCTCCGTCACACCTGATTCAAATGTTCAGCTCATTATCGCATCCTTGATCAAATCAATCAATCAATCAAATCTATTTATAAAGCCCTTTTTACACCAGCAGTTGTCACAGAGTGCTTTCACAAAACACCCAGCCTTAAACCCCAGGGAGCAGACAACAATAGTTATGAACTTCAGTGGCTTGGAAAAACTCCCTAAGAGGGCAGAATTTAGGAAGAAACCTAGAGAGGAACCAGGCTCCGAGGGGTGACCAGTCCTCTTCTGGCTGTGCTGGGTGAACATATTAAGAGTCCAAATTTTAATAGATTCAATGCATGTGGGCTAAGCCCAGAGTCTATTTAAACCTAGTCCAGATCGGAGGCATAACCAGATGGACAAGGACAGGGGGAGGGGGGGATCTGCATCAGGTGTGTTAGGAGAGATCTAAAACATGCAGGACAGTGTGCCTCCAGGAGCAGGGTTGAAAAACACTGCTGTAAAGGATCACTGACTTGCTTGGTTGGTACCATGTAGGAGATAGAGGGGAGGAGCCAATGGCAGTCAGTATGTTACAGTACATATGTTTTCTTAGCAGTCAGAATGCACTGCAGGATGTAAGTCAACACCAGAGTCAAGTTACTGTCTACGGTCAAGAGTTACTTTCCAAGACAGGTTAGCCCCTCTACTTCACACATAGCAGCACCAGTGGTGTATTGTAAAAAATACATGTTAGTGGATATACCCGTTGTTGGTCGCAATAATTAATGCTCCCTACGCTTCTCATGTTGTTAAAATGACACCACTGAACTAAAATTGTTTTGCTGCTACTACAACAACTCAGTTATTAGGAGCATGATGTGTGAACACTATTGGAACCATAGAAATAAAAAATAAGTTCTCATTGTCATTCTAATTCCTGTGTAACTGATGATTAGCTTAGATTTGATATGTGAATACAACACATCTGCACAGAAACGTTCATCGGATAAATGGTCTGTGATGTGTGTTTTGATGTTGGTTCAATTATTTACATGTAGGCAAAATGTGATGCTTGTTCAACAAGTCTCTTTACCTCCCACAGGAGACGTCTAATGGATCTTCCCCTGAGACGAATGATGTGTCTGTCAGAAATCGGACTACCCATTAGCATCACCTAAGATCCCACGGGTGAGAGTCATCCAGTAGAGGTAAACACAGTAGTGGTGGTGAGTTAGTGAACCTGCGTTGTGTCCCAAATGACACCCTCTTTGAACAGTGAGCCTTTTGGGGCATAAGCCCCCAGTTAGTAATAAAAAGATCCAAGAAAGTGTACATGCGAGTCAGTAGGATAATGATATATCCACATCAGGTAAACACGTGGGACTGGGTCAGTAGGATAATGTCTTCATCAAGCTAACACATGGGACTGGGTCAGTAGGACAATGTCTACATCAGGTTAACACATGGGACTGGGTCAATATGATAATGTCTACACCAGGCTAACACATGGGACTAAGTCAGTAGGATAATGTCTACATCAGGTTAACACATGGGACTAGATCAGTAGGATAATGTCTACATCAGGTTAACACATGGGACTGGGTCAGTAGGATAATGTCTACATCAGGTTAACACATGGGACTGGGTCAATA
>JACXGJ010006368.1:15927-34816 GCA_016801105.1 Esox niger | reverse complement strand
CATTTGGTGTGGGGGTTAGTGTCTTGGCTTTGCTAGGTAAACACGCCCCTCAAGGTATTTAACAGCTTGTACCCCACATTACAGTTGAGAGAGTAGAGAGAGACAAAGAGAGTAGGGAAGAGTTTGAGCCTGTAACATCATGTGCTAATAGACTATCAATATGCTGCAATAAACATTGAATACTCTCTCCCTTGACAACAGAGTACGCAAGTTATTATTACTACCACTATACGACATGGCTGATTTCTAACAAGACTTAGACAGGCTGCTAAATCAAGTCTAGTGCTTCTTGATACCTATACAAGATGGGCAATCATAGCAAAGAGTGAAGTTCAAGAAAGCTGACAGCTCTATGCCATTCAAATCTATTTGGTGTTCCTTAAAGCAAATACTCCTGGTCTTTTTCCTTCTGTAGATTTGAAACCTACACCATACAGGTGGCGTTCTGGGATTCGATTGAGGTCTGCAGATACCAAGAGTCACCAGTGCAAACACGTTTGAGATAAGTGTTCCTTTACGAAAAGCAGCAAGTGACAGCTTCATTGAATACAGTACTTTATATGGAATATTTATCATATTGTTATTTTTCCTTTTGTTAAAATCAGTTTTTCTTCACTTTAATTGTGTTATGGACATAACCCAATGCAAGGGGAATGTATCATGTTTATTTTTGTTTAGTCACTCTCACCAATGGGTTTTTCTTGTCTGCTGGGTCTGAACCATTAGGATTTGGGTAACTTTTTCAACATCCAGCAGTCAACAGTGAGCCAGATAATCATCTATTGGGCCAACATCCTCCACTTTCTGCTTGAGTCAGTATGGATAGGTGCACACAAATGCCAGCGCATGAGGTTAAGGAGACCCTATCCATTACCAGGCTAAGGGTGCATGTTAAAAGTATGATTCAGAGAGTAAACGAGCAAAAGCTGTTTGAAACAGTCATCCCTCTGACCGTCTCAGACAGCATCAACCAACTATTTGTCTTGTCATTCTTGCTGGTCAACAATCAAAATGGACCTTTGGTCAAAGCATGGGCCAAGTTGGATTTTACCAGATTTTGTGCCAATCACAAAATCAGTTGAGCTTACCAAATGTCAAAATATGTATAATTGGTGGATTAAATATCAATAACTTGTAACACTGTAATGAATATCAGTTGTTTGTGAAGATCTTATATTGGCCTTAATAAAAATATCTAAGATTCAACAGCATGTCAATGATATACAGAAGATTTATTAATATATATTAACTGTTTAAATTTAACACATTAAAATACATTCTTCATACAATCTATACTTAATTTTCTCTACGGGATCACTAATATTTGTTTTGAAAACTGAGTTTCTACAGGTGCTAAAATGTAACAACTTCAAACAAATACTAATTCTTAATATTAATTAGTAACAACTGAACTAGCACCCTGCAGGGGGATACATTTAGTTGCCAGACAGACTTTTCCGTGAGTAAATGTTAAAGATGTGTGGTCAACCTTCTCTCTAATTGGGTTGGAAACATGATCTTTATACATCCTCTCAACTAGAATGTCCTCCTGAGCCCAGAAGACAAAGTCACACCAGCTACAACCTGTTAGAAAGATTTGACCTTGCATCTGCCAGTAGCAGGCATGAGATCTCTTCAACTTTCCATTCTGTATTTTCAGGTAAGGCCAGTCCACATAACTTTGTACACTTGGCCACAATTGTGGCTAATTGTTGCATCTCCTGGAGTTAATGTGTTTGCATTTGTACATAACGCCTGACACTGACTGAGGGACTTGGGCCTATAGTTATAATATCCTAAAAAACTGTTTTTTTTGGTAAATGGAATGGATTAGCAATGCACAAAGAAAGTGGACGGAAAAAAGCTGGCTGAAGACAAAGACCGACGCGAGCCGAAATGGCGCTGCAATGTTGTTGAAAGTGACTGAGAACACTGTGGAAAGTTTAACTGAGATGATGAGACAAAGAAGGCAGATTGTATTCTTCCCCCACAAAACTCTGTCCTCACAGGAATGTGGGCCTTTTGGTGCGGCCACAGCAACTTTACGACAGAGCGCAATGGGGGATTGGAGTTGGAGTGGCGGTAGGTTACTGGTCTCTGGAAGATGGGGATGTGATGACAATATGAAGGTGATATGGATTTTTTGAAGGAAGCGATGGGAATAGGGGAAAGCAAGAAAGGAATAACCACAGGAAGACAATTACCAAAAGACTAAGCTACAGATGACACAGAGTTCCCGAAGTGGGCAAAAATCAAGAACGAGAAGGGGGAAGTGGATGTGAGTAAGGCCATGAATGACCAGCAGGGGACCCAACAAAGCTATTAGCCAACATGCCTCACACTGGGTCTAAGGCCCAGGAAGTCATTCTTTCTTCTCAACGACAGATGCCACTTTTCCCTGAAGCTCTGTACCTTGGCAGAGTTATTTTTGGACATTTATGGGCAAAGGCTTGAATGCACATTGATCAAAGATGCAACACTGAAAAATCGTAATACAGCTTAAGCTTACGTGGACCACCCTGTGAATCCCAATAACGGCTGAACGCAACAGCTGACAGCTGGTTTTGATGCCTTGGTTTATCATGGTATTGTCAATGAAACCTGTGACTCCCCATGTAGGGCTTTGATTCTTCCGGTGAGGGAACCTTTGACGAGTTTTGTTACAATCATAAAAAAGGGCTGGTAAAATTCAACTGTTAATGATTAAGTACCTTGTTACCATCCTTTCTCAATGAGTTTTTGTTGTGGTAGAAAGTGTTTTATTAGTTTTTCTTGTGTTTTGATTCATTTTATTATCTTTGTGTAATCGGATTCTCAGTCCTGTATTGCGTTATACGTGATTTATTTTATTTTGGGAATGTTTTGAGATCTATTTCAAACCTTAGAGATCCTTCTGGTGTTCACTGAGGCCCGCCATTGGTTTTTTTCCACTCCCTGTTTTGCAATCTGAAGCTTTTTAATCCTCCATAGGGCTGCTCATTGATACTAGTATGTTGATACTTTGTTTCCCCTCTGCAAGACTGTCAGTTTCTTTTCATTGTTTTTGTTTTGCTGAGTTTTTTTTCTTTCTTCAAAGCCCAGCTTTGTGAGGCTAGTATAATATACATTTGTAATGACGTCAATCCCGAGGGGGTCACTCCCTCTCCACTGATTGGGCACACGTTTTCAGAAAATGCCCATACCGTTCACTTAATGGCATATGTTTTTTTTGTTTGTTTGTTTGTTTGTTTGTTCAGATGGTCGGGTATTGCAGTTCATGGACTTAGTCTCCCTAATGGGGCTGCTGAGAGACCTTAGTTGAATCTCTGATTTTATTGGTTGAGACTCCAGAAGGGGATCAAGCCTTCCTGGAGCTAAAATATGCTGTCCAGTCTGCACCATGTTTAGGTCTACCCGATCACCCTGACTTTTCCACCATATTAGCGGTAGACACCATACACCGCGGTGTCACTTCCCTTCATAGTTGTGTTTGTAGCATCCTATATACATATTGAGCCCGTTTTCCTTCTTGCTATCTAGCTGGAGTCTCGGAGGAGGATTTGACTATTCAATGTACATCATTAGTGTTAAGTTTAGGCAAGTCCTGGAGTCACCTTGTTTAAAAATAGCAATATTATCTCTACTGGTTTGTAATATTCGGGACCGGAAACTGGCATACCGGTAGGAAGTGGGTGTGGAATATTCGTCATGGAATGGGCATTAGGCCTATTTGAAATATTCCCGACCCAAAGTAACACAATTTAATTTCACCAATGTCAAATTAATAAAAAAAATATTATAATCGTTGAGTGAAGGTAAAATCCCCAAAACACCCCCTTGCACTGCCCGTAGTGGTCTGGAGCACTTCCGTTTTGAGCAACTTGAAATGCAGTGGATCTACAAATGTTGTTGTGTTCTGGGCTAATGCTGTTGTGTTGTCACTTGGTGGTGTGTGTAGTTTATTGTTTTCTGAAATGCAGCGTTTTTCTAAATGTTTCATTCTTGTTAATGTTGTTGTGTTTTGCCCCCGTGGGCCACCGTAATGTTGCCACCCCCAAAAAACCATCCAACAGATCAAAATCTTAATGCATCATTTGTAATAAAGGAAAGGAAACGAAAATAACAGAATTGGAATATCTCCAGAAGAGTTACAGGGAGAGGTACAGGGGACAAATGTTCAGGGCACTTGAGTGCATTTATCAACACATAACGTTGACAGGAAACCAAAATATTTTTTTTTTAGGAATGGAGGCAGTGTTGGCTGGGATGATTCATGATGGTGGTTTAAGAAAAATAGGGGGAGGCAGTCATTCTCTCCCCCCTCCCTTCTCACTCCCCCTCCTGCTCCTGCTCCCGCTCCCCCCCAGTTGCACCACAGCCTCTTCCATTGTAACTCCTATCTCATCTCCTACATGCTCCTCCCTCTGACCCTAATGATCTTCCTCCAAATGAGGGCTGATTGGGAGCAGGTGAGTCTCCTTTAGAGCGTTCAGGGGCAGTTGGTTGTTACTTGTGTTCTGGCCTGAAACTGATGCAGAGAGAGTAGCCGTGCGCCACACAAGGCACTGAATGTTTCTCTTTTCAATGTTTTTTGAGTAACCATTTATTTAGGATGAAATATGCAGTTTGTAGTACGAGTGTAAAGAGTGTTTTATAACAATGAATGAAAACAGTGGTTGTAATGAATAATTAGATGTAAAATGTAATATAAGTGACTATTGTCTTTCCAGGTCTTTTTCAGTTTACTTTAACTTTTCTTAAATCCACAGAAGTACTACGGTGCTGTTAATCAGTTTTTCTCAAACTGTGAAATTCAGTAAAGGACAAGACTTAACTTTACTAAAAACACATCCTTTTGCCCCAGCAGCTTGTTTCGGATTTTGGATTAATGTCACATTCGCGTAAATAACGTCCCCAGACATCGCCACTTCAAGTCCTCTATTAGAGTAAAGACCATGTATTAAGATAGTCCTCAAAGATCACATATGCTCTTAATACACTAACAGTTATAGTTCACACAGGATGTTGTACAAACAACACACACTGGCGTACACATCCCATGAGAATGCTAAGTAATCTTTGGGTGTGGAAGTGTTAATCTGAGGTCATATTCAGTTGCCATTTTCCTCTAGTCTTCATTTGAAAATGATCATGGGTTTATCATGAAACAACACATTAAAACACATTTACAACAGATGAATTCCTTTTTCAAAAAATGAAAGTACTCAGACTCTTTACTGAGTTCTTGGTAGAAGCACCTTTGGTGGCGATCACACCTCTGGCTGGTTCTCCCAATCGAGAGGGCCGGTCATAATTCATTACATTTCTATTGTGTTATTTCTAAGCTTTCATCCTTTAACAGAAAAAGACAACCAAATTCTACTGTTAAAACTAGGTCAGGTTTTTGGTTGAGTTTTATGTCTATATTTATAGGTGGAGAAGAAGTTTGTACTACTGTTACTAACCTCCTATGTGATCTGCAGCTAACAGACACTGGAAAAATGCAGCCCTTTCAACACAAATGACAATCATCAGGCAGTCTGGTCACAGATCGACAGCCCACTGCTAGGGATCGGGTGAATTAAACAGAAGCTCCAAAGCTCTACCGAAGCTCCTAGAGCTCTACTGATTCGCTGCGGTGTACCAGAAGCTCGTTTCAAAGTACAACACCACGTGACCAATGACGTTCGATGCATCGGACGACACAAAATCACCCCTCGAGTTCCAACCAGAGCGCGTTGCTGATTGGCTGTTTTGAATCTGCATGCATTAATTAAAGGTTAATGATATTCGGTCACTTCGAGGGTTGTCAGTAAGAGATGGAGACACGCATGCAAATGGATTTGAAAGAGCAAGTCAATCAAGAGTCACAAATACAGCTTGCTATTTGATATTAGTGATAGAACAGTTATTTGGGAGCAATACAAGAGAACAACGTGTATTATAGTGTTGTTTAGCTAGTTATTTGAGTGTAATTTAAAAGATTATGTAATTTGAGATGTAGACAAGATAATTATTATGGGTGTTGCTTAGCTAGGTTTAGGGTATCAGGATTGTGTATTAGAATTAGAGAGCAAAGGAGATTATGTGGGTATGAATGTGTGTATTTTTGTAACTGAAGGACACTATGTTTGATCAGTCTGTGCGAGAACAGGAGTTGTGGACTCATTTGCTGGAATTGGAGTCTACATTCAGGCTCCCTGCAATCTGTAGTGCCTAAAGGTCTAGACAGAAACATCCAGAAGTTAATATTGTTATCTGTTCTTTATGTTTCAGTAGTTGGCAGCTTAGATGCAAAGTGGCTGACAAAAGCATCAGCAAGATATTTTGTATTGTAGAGGTTACAGGTTAGAATCGCTGATAAGGCATTTTTTTAATAATAATTGGTTTAAAAAACTGTTATCTTTTAATAACAACAACAATCCATAGTTCAAAGGTACTAAACAATGCTTTTCAACCAGTACACAAACTAAATGAAGGTAGGAAAGAGTAATAACACAGCACACACAGCACACAGCACACACGGACACACACACACACACAACAGAGGCACCAAAGACCAGAATTAGACAGGATACAAGGCAATGGAAGGGGTGGGAGTGAAAGAAGACGTTGCCACAATTTAACAGCTTTAAAGGGACAAAATCATGAGATCGATGACGTCTGAAACTTTATTTGACCTGGTTCTTTTCAAACCTGAATGCAGTTCACCAAAGAGCACCAGTGACCAAACACCTATTCAATGTGTCTGATACTCTGGAGCAACCGTACATTTCCAGACTAATGTTCATGTGGTCACTGGGTTGACTTTTTCTCTTGCGGGTATTAAGATTTTGTTGAAAACAAAATGTAAGCCTTTCTTCATCAACTTCCTATTTTATTGAGCTTGGCCTTTTCGGTGGTCTTCATTATTCATTCATCCTTACCATTACTTCAAATGCACCAATAATGACTGAGGAAAGGGCTGGTGGCAGTGAACCCAGAGAAATATGTATCACTCTGGGTTAAATACAACAGATCTAAATCAAACATGTCATATCCCAGTGTTGTTTCGATACGAGCCTCAATGATTCAGAAAGCCACGGTTTTCCATCCGTACCAACTGCTGATCTGAAGTCCAACATACATTGAACACGCAACATGAGAAAATAACACAAAAATACATGGGAAAAAGAATGAACAGATAAACAGATTATAATGATGGGATAGGGAACAGGTGCATGTAATGGGGGTGGATGATGAAAAGGAAGGGGGATATTTTATATTCTCAGAACATTCTATTATAGCACAACCTAATTGCATCTTTCATTTGAGATTATATAAATAGTCAGTAATCAATTCCAAGAGTATCATTGTGAAGAATTGACCAACTTCTGACTGAAGTGGTGTCACCTCTGCTTGGCAGTTTTCTTCTCGTAATAGTACTAAATTGCCCTAGATAATTCAGTGGAAGCTGTAAGAGGACAAGGCAGTCTTGTCAAATAGAATTTGCAACGTGAGGGATTTGCATTTGATTCCCAATGAGGGCCGGAACAAATGAGAATGAAAATGTATGCACTCAACCCTGTCAAATACAAGTCTGCTCTTTGCTGAATAATTATATTGGCCTTTTTTTTAAAGAACATTTTCACTGAAACAAAGAAACGTATTTCTTAGTTATTGGCGAAGTTGTCGGGCAGGAGTTAAACATGGTGGGGGATCTGTAACGGTGTGGACAGTCATCTGTTAAACATGGTGGGGATCTGTAACGGTGTGGACAGTCATCTGTTAAACATGGTGGGGATCTGTAATGGTGTGGACAGTCATCTGTTAAACATGGTGGGGATGTGTAACGGTGTGGACAGACATATAGTTGTAGTCATTGGGTCCTATGATTACCCTGAATGGTTTTACAACTGCAAGGAATTAGGGCACCAAGAACCAGGTGCCCCCTATTACTGTATCACTAGAGAACTACAGCCAAACTGTATTTTAAGTAAGTTGGGCATTTTCTAAATGTATTTGTCTTTACTTGTATTTAGAAAACATGGGTGCAATGATTTAGCAGCTTTATAGTTTGTTAGCAATGCAACTAAATGTAATGTTTACTCTGAAGCTCAGCATTTAAAAGGCAGCTACTTTCATCTTCAGCGCATTTAAAAATTGTTCATAAGCACCAGCACAGCTCTTATGGACAATTGCTTTAAAAAGTATGTAGATTATTATTCTATGGGTGAGTGAGAGTGTATGTTATTGTGTCATGTGCACAACTGCTTTGAGTAAACAAACATGTAGACATACATACACCGATCAGCCATAACATTATGACCACCTGCCTAAAATTGTATTGGTTCCCCTTTTGCGGTCAAAACAGCCCTGACCAGCCAAGGCATGGACTCCTGTAAACCTCTGAAGGTGTGCTGTGGTATCTGGCACCAAGACGTTAGCATCAGATCCTTTAAGTCCTGTATATTGCGAGGTTGACTCTCCATGGATTGGACATGTTTTTCCAGCACATCCCACAGATAATTGATTGGATTGAGCTCTGGAGAATTCGGAGGGCAAGTCAAACCTTGAACTCACAGTGTTCCTCAAACCATTCCTGAACCATTTTTGTCCAGTTGTGATGCTCACATGCCCATTGTAGGTGCTTTCAGCAGTGGACAGTGGTCAGCATGGGCACCCTGACTGGTCTACGGCTACACAGCCCCATAAACAACAAACTGTGATGCACTGTGTGTTCTGACATCTTTCTATCAGTACCAGCATTAACCTTTTCAGCAATATGAGCTACAGTAGCTCATCTTCTGAACCGGACCACACGGGCCAGCCTTCGCACTCCACATGCATCAGTGAACCTTGGCTGCCCATGACCCTGTGGCCAGTTCACTGCTTTTTGTTCCTCTGACCACTTTTGACAGGTACTGACCACAGCAAACTGGGAACACCCCACAAGGGCTGCAGTTTTGGAGATTCTTTGCGCCAGATTTCTAGGCATCACAATTTGGCCCTTGTTAAAGTTCCTTAAATCCTAACGCTTGCCTATTTTTCTTGCTTCGAACACATCGACTTTGAGGACACTTGCTGCATAATATATCCCACCCACTGACAGGTGCCATGAAAACAAGATTATCAGTGTTGTTCACTTTAGATGTCAGCGGTCATATTGTTATGGCTGATCATTGTATATACAGACGGCAGGCACACGCATTTTCTTTTTCATCTTTTTGGAGACCTGAAATCTCCCATAGGGACCACAAATGTATTTTTGCTATGCAAAATGCATTTAGAATGTATGATGAATATATTAGGAATACATTACATTTTGGGTATGAAAATGTATTTCACCTCTTATTCTTTTTTAAATATACATTTAACTTTATTCAAATTGCATTTCAGATATTAAAATGTTTCTAACCTTTTATTTTGAAAAACATGTCAAAATGTATAAATACATTTCAATTTCATCCAAACCTATTTAAAAAATAATCATATTCACATTCCAAACTGACATTCATGTATGACATTTTATCATTAACTTGGAAGTTATTATATTGTAATTTCAACAAGGTACACAAACTGAGACCAAGATCTTTTCTAAAGCTAAATACAGGTGTTATTTGTGACGATGAGGTGACGAACGGCTCCCCCTTTTTCAGGTTTCCCATTACTCACAAACACATCCCGGACGTGTCATGTGTCTTGTCTGTAACCATTACCCACACCAGGTCCTAATTCCCTCATTAGTATGTGTTTAAATGTTGCTCCTCTGCTCCCCTCATTTGTCTGTGTTTCTGCATGTTGCTGTATGTCTTAGTGGTGAGTGGCAGTTTGAGTTCAAATCTTTGTTTTCTTCAGTTTGTCAAAGTGCTCAGTCTTTTATTTATCATTGAAAGAAAACATCTACTTCCAAATCTGCCTGCACTTGGTTCCTCCTCTCCACAACTATACAACCTGTGAAATTATTCCCCAAGAGGCCTCAGGTTATAGTGGCTGTCGGACCTGGCAAGAACTGTGGGGTCCTTTAGGTGTAACCCAGCTAGTCAATATTATATTACAGCCAATAATTAGACTGGATTTTCGGGACAAATGCAGCGCACTTGTCTTCACACACTAAATATACATACAACACTTCATCATTAATGACGTATCAATTAAATCACATTTAGGTGTTGAAATAGATATCCATTTTTAGATATCCATTTACAAAAAACATTTAATCTTGCAGTCGCCTATATACTCTAATGTACTGTAGCAACCATGGTAAGGCCACAACACGCCTCTCTAATAGAAGATATCCTGGTTTGGAACAGTGGTTTGGAAACACGACTTCGAAACCAAAAAGAATGGGTTTGAGAATACATATTAAAAAAATTATTTTCTAAATGTATTGACAAATGTTTTTTGTTTGCATTTTCTAATGCATCTACAACATTTTTAGATCAAATTAATATGATTTGGCAAAATATTGGGAAACGTATTCCAAATGCATTAATTACATATCCTCAAATACATTCAATAGACCATTTTTCGCCATTGGGGAACTGCCCCAAAAACCTTGTGCAGGCAGATTCTCCAGGTGTACTGCCTTTGTGGGGACATCAGTTTCATGTTCACTCCTGAAACTCACACAAAACCAGAAGAGCTATTCTAGGCTTACTGGTTAGGTTTAAGGTTAAATATGTGGTTACCGATTCAACTGATCTTTGTCATATTTTTTTTAGTCACTGAGTTAATTATTTAGCTCAGTTGGTGAGTTTATTTATTGAAGAAACTCAACACACCTGGTACACCAGATCAATCAAAGCAAATTATGGCATCCCCTGTAACCTCCAGCACCAGAGGATTTAATGATAGTTAATATCTATAATGTCCTTATGTACTATATGTAAATAAAAATAAACAATGTGTTTGTGTTGGGATCATTTGACTGTGTGTGTGTCTAGGGCCCCTGGCTGTTAGAGGTGACCCTTACCATAACAGAAATATGACTTTCTTGCTTGTGTATGGCAGAAAACATGAGAAATTGGCAAGAAATATTCAATATAAGGAAATTAATTTCTTCTATCAAAAACATGATGCATTGTATTAATGAACATTTAACATGTCCTTACTTGGTGTTGTGAATATATATATATTAATACTATATTAATGAACATTTAACATGTCCTTATTTGGTGTTGTGAATGTATATATTAATACTATATTAATGAACATTTAACATGTCCTTACTTGGTGTTGTCAATGTATATATTAATGCTGTATTAATTAACATTTAACATGTCCTTACTTGGTGTTGTCAAAGTATATATTATTACTGTATTAATGAACATTTAACAAGTCCTTACTTGGTGTTGTGAATATATATATCAATACTGTATTAATGAACATTTAACAGGTTCTTACTTGCTGTTGTCATTAAGGGTTCTATTGTCCATCCAGACCCACACGCCCTCCACCTTACTGTCCGTCATTCCAATCCAGTAAGAGTTCCTAAAATCACTGTTTCCCACTTTCTTTCTAATGAAGTCCTATGGAGGAGAGAAATTGTGCAGTGAAAACAGAAACACACACAAATATATTTGATCTGCAGGGAGTAATAAGTACCTGCTCCTGCTGAGTCTCTATGATGACCAGGTGTCCTCCTTCATGGATACAGGCATATTGACTCTGTTCCCAGGTCAGTCTGTCTTCAGAGAAATTATAACATGATCCACTGTAGAACACCCAACCTGAAGGACAAAGGTTCACTAGAAGAGCGATATCAGATAAGTGGACTAGAAACTTAGAATTTAAAATGTGAGCCAAGGTGCTAAAGCAGGAAAATAATACTTCAGCAAGAGTAATTATTTTTGTGTTTTGATACATCTTTCATTAAGAAAAATAAAGTCTGACATAACCCGATTTTGAATAAAAGAAATCATGATCAATCTTACACAAATCTCCTGACCAAACCAGTGAGCCACAGCTCTCCCTTCTCTGTGACTAACATGGGTTTTAAGCTCACCTTTTCACACAGGGCTTTGTGAGTTTGGGTTTAGTTTCCCTTACTATTAACAACCTTCATTTCAAATCCGCATTTACTTGTGTAATCTGACTAATATGTTTTTTTTTTAATCTGAAATATTTAAGTGAGACAAACATGCCAAAAAATAAGAAATCAGGAAGGGGGCAAAAAGTTTTTCAAACCACTGTACATGTTTTGGGTAAGCAAAGTATTACTGTATCATACATAATAATAAGTAATTATTAACTACATATAATCTCAACTGAGAGGATTTCATCAAAATTTCATCAAACATTGATCAGTATTATTTTCACCAGTTAAATTCTTCCCGTTCATCTGGGCAAAGAGTTGTTCAGAGCGAACCTTCTCAGCTTGACGATCAATCATGTCGTAGGCATCTAAAGCAAAGGGAAGGATATTTTATGTTTTACATTTTAAACTATCAAGCCAACTTTAAGTCACTGGATGTAGCTGACTTGGTATTTACTTTCACACCATTTTTAGATTGACTCTATTACTCAGCATAGTTGCAAAACACGGTTCCCTAGGAACCTGATATGCTTAGTCCAGGTTATGTGAGTTTGGAACCACACCAATACAGCAAAGTACAGCTCTCTTTGGTTCATGTGAAAAGGGTCAACGCAGTGAAAGGGTTCTGTACTTACAGAGGACTCCCAGAGTGATGGACAGGACTAGCAGTACAACACAGAGACACACCAAGGTCACCAAAGTGACCTTAACAGATCCTTTCTCTGGGGGAGCGGCGTCAGCAGAACCACACTTGCTTTCTGGAAAATAAGTGAATATCAGAGGTTAAATATTTGGGATAAAGTGTGTATACAGTGTTTTGTATAAACACACTGTA
Organism: Esox niger; assembly: GCA_016801105.1. NCBI lineage: Eukaryota > Metazoa > Chordata > Actinopteri > Esociformes > Esocidae > Esox > Esox niger. Next base: position 21,986 of record JACXGJ010006368.1, on the reverse strand, counting down.
AGTGTGTATACAGTGTATACAGTATAAAAGTGTTTTGCCCCCTACCTGATTCCTTATTTGTTCTCATGTTTGTCACACATAAATGGTTCAGATCATCAAACAAATTCAAACATTAGTCAAAGATAAACTAATGGTTAAATGTTTTAACTGAAGGTTGTCATTATTAAGGGAAAACAAAATCCAACCCCACATGTGTACCTTGTGTAAAAACCTGTCTTATTCAGATCCCATTAAACCACTGTACACAAAAGTGGTTTTGTTTTGTCATGATTTACAGTTTTGAAGCCCCTGAATTTCTCTTGCTTGCTCCTTGTTCACCATTATTAAAGCCATATGCAGGGCTGTGGGATCAAGGACTGCACAGCAATCATGGGTCTGGATTGGATGTAAAAGTGCACAGTCCATTGTTGTTAGCAAACATTTCTCTCCTCGTTCGTCTTCCTCTGTTGGGGCAGGGGGGTCCGGTTGCCTTTCCCAAACACCAGACATGTTTATGAATATGACTTTTCCATGCGAAGAGAGTAGAAACCACACGTTTTAAAGGTGTGGGGGATAATTCTATAAAATGCATAAATAACCTTATACTTATGAAAATATTAATGTGCAATGTATAATCATGTAGTTTTATTTGAAACATATTCACGTGGAATCCACACTCACAGTAAATTGCTTCTGAGATATGACAAATTACACATACAGATAATGTCTAAGTTCATCATAATATATGTGTCTTATGCTGAGAGATGGTCATGAGCAGGCAATTACCTTGAGCCCAGAGAGGGGCATTTCTAAAGTTTACTGCCTTTGTATCCACTGTTGGGGTGTCCAGAGTGTGGCCCATGAGCTGGTCATAAAGCGTACTCTGTGATAAGAGATGACCTGAGTGTGGCCCATGAGCTTAACATAACACTTACTTTGTGGACAATGATGGACATGACCCAAGTGTGAACCATAAGGAGGCTGTGAATTACTGTCGCAAATAACGAGCATTCAGGAAGGTAGAAGATAAGAGGCGCACCTGTTGTGGCAATTTCTTAACTAATGTATTTTGGAGACATGTTTGCTTATCTATTGCCTGGTATGTAACTCTGAATCATTAGGTTCTCTGACCTTCTGCTCAACTGGCAAAACCATTAAGAGTATCTGTCCTTTGTTCCTTAGGAATGTGAGTGTTGGGGGACGGTAGGGGCAGTTGTCACTTTAGGTAAACACAACAGTGAACATTTATGGCAGGAAGGATAAGATGGGGGGATAACCCTCCCACCTGTGTGACCTAAGATTGATGGGTGGCATCTTGCCACACCCCTTTTAACTATAATAAATATGAGTTGTACATGTCATTTTCTTTAGAGACTCCTCGAATGATTATTCGGTAAGCATTTGACGCGTCTCTCTATTTGCAAATAAACTACTAATTGTGCCAAGAGAATTTTGTATCTGTCTTACTCCTTTGAGTGTCTATCGATGGAATTTCCATCACACACCCCACTCAGGGGGGTTGCCAACCAGACAAAGTCAGATGGCGTAATGTGTGAATGTTCTGTATAAAAGCCATGGTCCGGACTTAGAACATTAGGGGTGTATCTGCAGAAGGACCTGGCTTTAATGTCTGTCATTATTGTATGATTTTCATTAAAGTCTATTGGATTCACAAAGTCCTGAGTTGAAGTGCATTTGTTTTTAGTGAAGAGTGGTTGATTTTCCACGACATAATTGACGAGCCAACCAGGAGTTGGACAGAGACATCTCTTGCTTGACCGAACTGCCCCGGGAGACGTTGGACTGAGTTACATAAACGGTGCACACAACAAAGGTAAGCATTTTTGCTTTTAGTTAGTATGTTTGTGTAATTCAGGCCATATACTTCTGTGGGGGGACACCAAGCACGGTGTCCCGCCACAGAAGTATTTAACGAACATTGAATGTCAATGCACACAGTATTTTTGAATCCAACACCTTATATGCATGCTATAATATTGTAAATAAGTACCTTCTTGGCAAAGACGAGGGCTTACGAGGGGCAGAATTCCCCCCTCGGTAAAGACAAAGGCTTACGGGAGGCTGAGTTCCTCCTCGGTAAAGACAAAGACTTACGGGAGGCTGAGTTCCTCCTCGGTAAAGACAAAGGCTTACGGGAGGCTGAGTTCCTCCTCGGTAAATGCGAGGGCTTGCAAGAGGTTGTAAATAAGTCACTGTCTTGAAGAGACAGCCCAGGTCGGAGGCCTGTGGGTTAGTGTGCACGAATCACCTCTTGGTAAGGCGGCCGAGGCATTTGCTTGCCGGTGTGAGTACGATCCGCTTACAATCGGTATAGCTACCTCGGCAAAAGGTCTGCGGGTGTTGGTGCAGAGGCCACTGCCTGGCAAGGTGTCTGATGAGCGAGAGACCTGTGGAAGTGTGTGTCTGTGAATTATTGAGAAGATACCGTCCGACAGGGTAAAACCTCCCTACGGGATTGAGATCAAAGACCTGTGGATGTGTATCTGAGTGAATGACATAGAATTAATTAAGGCAGCGTTCTTTCACTGTAGAAAGAGGAGAAGGGACACAGCTGATAAAATCTGAATGTGAGTGTGGAAGTATGTGCGTCTGTGTGATGCTAACTATGTGTACATTTGTATAAACATATATGTGTAACAGAAACTTGTGTAAAGATAAGTGCAAAAAGTGTGTGCTATAATAGATCTATGTTTGCAAAAAGTAAGAAGTGCAGCGGTTCATGTATTCGATGAATGAGTGCATGAGGAGAGCGCTTGGTTGGGTACCCATGTGTGTGTGTGTGTGTGTGTGTGTGTTTGTGTGCGTAAAAAGTCCTTGAAGACCATATAGCTAAAGTACGGTGTGGGGAAGAGACTGCTTGTCTGAAAGTGCGGGAGCTGTGTACATGCGTGTGTCCCTCAGCATACGGAGGGAGAGAGAAATTGCTGTCTGGTTCACAGTTCTGTGAGATTTGCTATTTCGTTATAAATATTGAACATATCGTTGTTTCCAGTTGGTAATGCTGAAGGCTGTTCTAGACTGACAATTTACGGATAATGAGTAGGGAGACCTCAAGCTCCAAATTATTTGTGAAACGTCAGTTTTGTAGTAAAATGGTACACGATATTTTTGCAGGCCTGTGACACCTCTGTACAATCGTTTTTTGGATTACGTTAGGGAGACTCAGAATTTGCCTAGTCAGCCAGATTTGGACGAGCTGTTCATTAGACAAATACAGAGACTGACTGAAGAATTGTGGTTTTTGAAATATTGACTAATGTATAAAAAGTTTGGCCTTTGCTAACAGGGATTACGCACCCAATACGGGAGTTGGGCGGCGTATACGATTGACGGTGGGAAGTGTTAGACGTTGGTATCCGTCTCAGAAAGTTGAAGCGCTGTTGCAGCTGCCACCTGTAAGGGCGCTAGTCACTAATTATATCTAGCCTTAGACCAGTGTGTAAAGTGAAAGGTCCTAGGAGGCGATAAGTTTGGACAGTTACGGGAGCCCTGTAGCCACAGGCAGGCTTTAACATGGCGGGCACGCCAGTACAGATTTTGGCCCGGAGGTTTCCTCTATGCAAGGAACAAATCGAAGCAGTATCTAACACTTTAGTCAAAACGGACCAAAAAGATGATGATTAAATGGCCCAAAGATGGTACTTTTGATGTGGCAGTGTGTGAACAACTAGATGGTCTCATTAAGTTTTACAAACTTGATGACAATTGTGACTCACGTAAGCAAAAACGGTGCGAGGAGCAGGAAGTCATTAGAATGTTTTTGGATGAAGGGAGAGGTCAGCTGGCTAGTTTGGCCTGAGCCCGATATATGTTACAGGAAGATGAGGAAAAGACAGCTGAAAAGGTTAGATGGGCTGAAGAGCCCCTACCATACCAGGGTACACAATGCCCACTGGTGTCTGGAGTAGTGACAATTAAAGGGGAAGTTGAGATGGAGAAGGAAAAACCTTTAGTGTCTCCCACTCAGGGGAGAAACAAACAAGTTAAGGGGAAGCCCGAGATCAGAGTAGATTGTTACAGAGAGTGTTTAGATTCGCTAGAATGTACTAAGGCGAGAGGAGAAGGACAGAGGAGCAGCTTGATATCTGCAACGACTTGAGGAACAAGTGAACATATTGCAGGGGTCGCAGTGGGGAGATTCAGAGCCACAGGATGACTCAGATAGCCAGGAGGAGGAAGAGCAACCTGGGGAGGAGGGCGCAGAGGCCATAAAAAGTCCTGACTACTATAATAGAGATCCGAAAGGGAGGTTAAGAAGCGCTCGCAAGTTGAAAACACCTGATCACTATACCAGTATGGCACCTATTTTAGTTAAAGGGCACCAACACCATTATGTGCCGTGACCAACCCAGGATATGGAGGGCCTGGTTGTGAAATGACCCAATCTCCATAATGGGGCTGGGAAAAGGATTAGGGTACTTGAGGAATTGACAACGGGTAAAATACTGGCGACAGGGGACATCGAGGCCCTGTTGGTCAGGGAGCTGGGTACGACTAAAGCGGAGATGGTGCTGAGAGACGGTGATATGCCATGGACAATCAGGAGTGCCATTGGGGAGGGCCGTTCTTTCGATCCCTACAGACGTTTATTGTGGAGGGCCCTGAGAGAGGAATTCCCTGCTGTGGTGGACACTGATGTGCTGAGGGGAACTCCATTGGGGAACACAAACAGCCCTGCTGAGTACTTACAGAAACAGGCTGACAAATGGAGGATGGAAACTGAGCATGACCCTGAAACAGATAGACTGGTGTCTCATATGTTCAGGAAAGCTTTGGTGGAAGCGATGCCCGCTCCGGTGAGAACCCAGCTTGAGGATGCAGTAGGACTGACCACATCAAAGTCGCATAAAGAATTCAGAGACTATTTTGTCCATGCTGTTGACAGGTACAGACAGAACGAAAAAAAACTGTACGAGCAGGGGAAAGACATTCAAAGGAAGCTCACTCAGCTTCAACTGGATGAACTGACAACTAAGAAAAAGACACAAGCCCCGGTTACAACAGTGACCTCTCCTGGGGAAGGCACCATGACACCAGTCCTCCAGGGAAGTCAATATCCAGCACAGCAGCCACAGGTCCTGAGTCAGTCTCCCCTAACGCCAGTAGTAAATGTGTACACACAGCCCCCAAAACAAAGCCGTAATAATGCCGGAAACCAGTCACAAAATGGCCCTAAAGCTTCTAGAAGGGTGTGTCAGGGTTGTAACCAGGAAGGACATATTAAACAGTTTTGTCATTTTTAAACAGGGCATGGCTATGGCAGTAAGCGATGCTGAAGGTTCAGACATCATAGCCACATGGTTTGATGTTCCTGGTTCAGTCCCCCATATCACACTGCTGGTGAATGATGGGTATGAGGCTAAGGACCTAGGGTCAATGATGAAACATGCGGCAAGGGTCCCTTGGACCAAGTCGGACAACCCTCTGATTTTCCACTCTCCTGAACATGATTTCACTAAAATCCTTTGTTATTCACATTTGGTTGGAGAGCCTCAGGAAATAGAAGTCGCTACGAGTCAACAGGTTCAGATGGGGGATGTGGAGGACAGGCAGGCACAGTTGAGAAAATATATGGAACAGGTAGTTCCTGAGCAGGTATGGTCTCGACACGATACAGATGTGGGGCTTGTTAAATCAGCTAATCCTGTGTTCATTAAAGTTAAGCCAGGGACAAAACCGGTATGGAAAAAACAGTATTACATGAAACCAGAGGCAGTAGCAGGTATTGAACCAACCATTGGGGGTTTAGCTGTGGCAGAGGTACTTGAAGAAACGATCTGTGATTTTAACACACCTTTGGTTCCTGTTTTAAAGGCGGATAAGCAGAAGTGGCGTATGGTTCATGATCTGTGGCCCATCAATGATTTAGTGGAGGACTGTTTGGCCGAGGTCCCGAACCCCCACACGCTGCTGACTAACATCCCTCCCCCCACACGCTGCTGACTAACATCCCTCCCTCCACACGCTGCTGACTAACATCCCTCCCCCCACACACTGCTGACTAACATCCCTCCCCCCACACACTGCTGACTAACATCCCTCCCCCCACACGCTGCTGA
>JACXGJ010006368.1:0-15827 GCA_016801105.1 Esox niger | reverse complement strand
CTACGGTAGACGCAGCCCTGGCAGAGTGTGAGGTGTGTGCGACAAACAACATAAGGAAGGGAATAGTGACACCATTAGGCCACATTCCAACACCAGAAGGACCGTTCAGACATTTAGTCATGGACTATGTGGATATGATTTGACCTATCCATGGAAAACGGTACACGCTGGTAGTGATTGACAGGTTCAGTAGGTGGATAGAAGCGACTCCTTCAAAGGATCAAGGAGCAGGAACGGTGATAAAGTTCCTTACAAGAGAAGTGATGCCAAGATTTGGCATACCGTCAGAAATCAGTTCTGACATCGGGTCAGCTTTTATTCAAAGAACACTGAAAGAGGTGACACAACACCTGAACATTAAACAGAGGCTGGGATGTGTTTATCCCCCACAGTCCCAGGGCATGGTAGAGAGAGCAAACGGCACACTAAAGGCCAAGATCAATAAGATCTGTGCCAGTGCAGGTTTGAACTGGGTTGATGCTTCGCCATTGGCACTAATGAGTTGCCGCATGGAAGCTAACAGAACCACGCATCTAACACAGCATGAAATGCTTACGGGTCGACCCATGCCTGTGCCTGTGCTTCCAGGTCTTCATGAAGGGCCTCCACTGGAGCAGCTGGAGCTGGAATTCAGGGAATATACCAGACAACTAACTACTCTACATGAGCTCATTTACAAACAGGAGAGTGCACGAGTGCTGGAGCCAGAGGAGGACCAGCCCGGAGCAGTTGTCCCGGGAGACCAGGTGTATATCAGGCTCTTCAGGAGGAGGTGGAACGAGCCAAGGCGAGAGGGCGCCTTCAAGCAAGCAAGCAAGTTTATTTATATAGCACAATTCATACATAGAAGCAATTCAATGTGCTTTACAGTGAAAATGGAAATAATGCAATAAAATCAGCAACAGTTTACACAGAGGTTATTCCTCTGATAGCACCAGAACTTGCATTACAATTGGTAAAAAATAAATAGCAGGATGTACATTTAATAACAAAATAAATTAAGAAAATAAATATTTTAAAAAAAACAGCAGAAATAATAAAACATAGGATAATAGAATTGAGATAAAATATAAAACAGAAAGCTAGAAGAACTATAACACAGAATAATAAAATAGAAATAGAGTATAAAACAAAGGAAGCTAGAAAAACTGTAATACTAAACAGTGCTGTTATAAAAACAGGCTAACAGTGGGGTTGCGTTTGAGAGCTCAGTCATAGTCACGTGAAAAGAGTAGTGTTTTTAGCCTGGATTTAAAAATGGACACATTTGGTAAACGTCTAAGATCTTCTGGTAGTTTACTCCAGTTGTGTACAGCATAACTGCTAAACGCAGCTTCTCCATGTTTAGTTTGGAGTCTGGGCTCTACTAGCTGACCTGAGTTCATGGATCTTAGAGCCCTACTCGGTTTATATTCTTCAAACATATCAGAAATGTATTTGGGTCCTAAACCATTCAGAGATTAATAAACTAAAAGCACCACTTTAAAGTCTATTCTGTAACTGACCGGAAGCTAATGCAAAGATTTAAGAACCGGAGTGATGTGCTCGGTCCTCTTGGTCCTGGTTAACATTCTAGCAGCTGCATTCTGAATGAGCTGCAGCTGTTTTATAGTCTTTTAGGGAGTCCAGTTAAGAGGCCATTACAGTAGTCGAGGTGACCCAATCCACACCAACAACAGTACGAGTAGCAGGCAGCAACTCCTGGTATCACCTCAACCACTGCACCAAGGTCCCACAAGGAGCAGATCAACATGACGAGGGTGAGAAAGCTTATCTCCCAGACAGGAACAAGGAGCAGGCGGGGGAAGGCTTGGAACCCTCAGCAGCAGAGGAATCGGTACCGGCACCAGAGGAACCCGTGTCCCACAGAGAGACGCAGGACCCAGGAATGGACAGTGACGACACTCAGCCTACTACTGACCGGTCTGGGGCTATGGCTGATGTTGCCAATCATCGAAACCATTGGACAGGCGACGGGGGAGCAGATTCACCCACTGAAGCCTAAGGGAGGCCACACCCACCTGTCATCGGTGGGAGAGAACTCCATACCAACTACCCCATCGACATTGACTGACAATGTAGAACCTATCACTAACATTAGCAACTCAGTCACTGACCTTGACAGGAGGAATGAGGTATGTACAGCAGCATTGTTAGCAGGGATAATTCCTTTCATCAGGTAACTGCAGGGATAGAAATTACAGTTCTAATTAGGACGGATAATCTTGATAATAAGAGCGAGACCATATGGTTAGGAAGAGTGGAAGAGAAACAACAGCAATGGAGTATTATGAGGCGTAATGGGAAAGGCGAGTGTGGCCCACAGAAAAGAAAGGAAGTTCTAATGGTGAAGTATTTGGTTGACTGTAGACGAAGAAAGTGTGCAGTGAACATGACCCCTGCCGTGTCAAGAGCCCAAGCAAAACAGTTGTTTGAGATTGTAGGGCCCACACTATCAGAAACAGAGAGCGACTGGAAGGCTAGGAATGGGGAGACATGGGACTTAGGATGGGACAGAGAACTAGGCAGTGCAGACTCTGATACCTTTCTACCATGGAGACAGCCTAGAGCACGCACTAGTCGGGATGAGAGTAGTGTCAATAGCACCACTCAGAGAACGAAGAGAAAGAAAAGGGAAGTACAAACATGGAGCATGCTTAGAGCTAGAGGAATCAGACTGCCCGATAAAACCAAGGACGAAGCTCAGAGGTCAATAATGGTAATCACCCAGGGAAGGGAAACATTGTGTTGTTGGGCAGACAGTGTCCAGTATGGCCAGGCGACTTGGTCTGAAGGCAGATGTGGTATTAAGGTAAATGGGTCAGAGGGCAAGTGGGATGTATTGGTTCAGCATAATAATGAAAATCAGTCTGTTTCTCCAACTGATCATTACCCGATTCCCGGAAGGTACCGAAAAATATCGAATAGCGTGGTGGAACACGGAGGGAAACGGATCGGGGGAGGATACCCTTTGGGTGTCGACAGTAGGAAAGGAGCCGCTGGACCCTGTATCCAGGGCTGGACGGCATGCAGCCCCTGAGTCCACAGAAAGTTGGAGATGGCTTCCTATACCCACAGTGGAGCAGGCCTTGATTGAGGTACCCACTCAAGTACCTGTTAGTGAAGTGAAAAACAACCGCGTCCAGGCGGTTGAAAAGTATGGTTGGTACAAATGGGCTCAGTACACCACCAAACAGCATGAGATGGACAATTGCTTGATATGTTCCAGAGCAGGTCAAGGGAGTATGGTATTTGTGCCCATTGAGAAGGGATGGCAGGCTTGTTTGGAGGAAAAGTTTTAATTGTGGAAAGCTGGGATAGATGACAACAACCTCCATAAACCATGTACTGCAACATGTTTAGCGTGGTTGGGGAATAAGCGGCTCCAAACTAGAATGAAAAGCTTACGCCTTGAGACAATGTCAGAATGTTAGGATCTAAACATAAAAATAAGTGCAGAGACAGCCGGGCACACCCTTCCTCAGGGGAGTTTGAACATACTGGGTAGACATGAGTGTTTTTATACCACAGGAATGGTCGCAGTAGGACATTTTTCCAAATGTAAAACCCTTATTAACTTGGATAAAGGGGAGTTACACATGGTACAGTCCGGAGATAAGTTTACTTTATCCCAGAGGAAAGGAGTCAAAAGCATTTATTTAGAACAAGACCAGGCTATATCCGACATTTTCTGGATATGTGGAGGTGGGAAGTTGAGGTCCGTGTTGCCTAAGGGATGGTCTGGTACCTGTGCCAGGGTTAAAGTGGCTCAAGATGTGTCACTAATACCATATGCTCTTTCATCAACAGAAGTTCTGCAAGTTGGGGATCTGCCAGTAAGATCGAGGGTAAAAAGAGCATATATGCCAGATCCAGTGATTGTCATTGATTCAATAGGACAGGCGCGAGGCCTCCCTAATAACTTCAGGGCTTGAGTCTTTACTCGTGTGGATAACACCCAATAAGAACACGGAATGGATTAACTACATATACTATAACCAACAGTGGTTTATCAATTACACTGATGTGGCATTGACAGCCCTAGGCGAACAATTGCATGCTACCAGTCCAAATGCTACCACATATCCAAATGACATGGCAGAATAGACAGGCTCTAAATTGGATCTTGGCAGAGAAGGGTGGTGTCTGTATCATGTTCGGGGAACAATGTTGTACTTTCATTCCAAATAACACTGCATCAGATGGCACGTTTACTTAGGCCGTGACTAAATTAAAGCGACTGAAACAGGAAGTGAAAGATAATGCGGGCAGGGACTCTCTCACATGGGATTGGTTAGAAAAGTATTTTGGTAGATGGGGAACTATTTTCACTAAGGTAGGGATAGTGATGGGAATAGTGTTAATTCTATTGGCATTGGGATCATGCTGTGCAGTTCTTCTCCTCAAGACGTTTCTGACCCGGACTGTGAGAACTCAGATGATGCTCCGGGGAACTCCGAACTCCAACCCAGACAGGGATGAAGGTCCAATGGTGATTCTCCGCCCTGGGTGCCCTGGTCAGTATGTTAACAGAGGGGGAGTTCCATGCACTGTCAACGGTGAGCCCCACAACACCCTTCTCAGAAGTGTTGTGGGCGGACAGAGAACCGACCCACGTGCTGGACAGCAGTGCGGGGATATCTCTTCTTCTGTTACAGGGAGCGAAGGACTGCCAGAGCGGAAAACTCCACTGAGGAATGCCTATTTGAATCAGGTTTATGCTGAGATGGGAGAGGTTCATGCCCAGACAGACAGCGGCAACGGTGACCGTTCTGGTCCACCACCGGACGCTGCTACTTGTAATAGCCCCACATGCAGACATCACCCTTGCCCATGAGATTAACTGGTGTCTGTTCTGCAGCAAGGGACAGTGGAAGCGCGTTGGACACACTCTCAGAGATGGACATGATCACCATCCTAAACCTCGCAATTGTGCTCTGTGCCAGAGGGAGGACTGCGTCCTGTGCGTGGGGAAGGACTGTGCACCGCTGGACATAAAACCTTGAACGAGGCTGTTTTTCAATACAGATGATAGAATTTTGGGAGGCTGTGGGGTAGTGTTGGGGAAGTATACTTGTTTGTTAGTATTGTTAACCATTAGATTCATTCATTGCTACCTCAAACCATTCTACATGAAGTGTGACTTCTTTTATGTGATCGTTGTTAATCTACTTCATTTCATCTCATTTAATGTACACTGTATAATGCTACATCATGGGGTTGGATGTTTAGACTAGACTTTATAATAACCTTTTCTTTGTAACTCGTATACTCATTTTGAAACACCATATTTTGCAAGGCTCATGAAAGTAAACCTGCACACGCTTACACACACACCCATATCCCACTGATTGGTAAGGTTGGTAGGTCTTTTACTTCCTTTCAGCCTAGAAGGGGGGAGAGGTTTGGCTTCCAGCCTCTGGGGACGACGGATGACAAGGAGTTCAGTGTTAAGATGGCTGAGTCGATTTCGGCTCTCGTACGGGGACTGAGAGCTCCTCCTCACCTGTCGCTCTCAGGTCTAAATTTGTGTGGCTTTGGTGAAGTGGGGGATAATTCTACAAAATGCATAAATAACTTTATAGTCATAAAAATATTAATGTGCAATGTATAATCATGTAGTTTTATTTGAAACATATTCACGTGGAATCCACACTCACAGTAAATTGCTTCTGAGATATGACGAATTAGACATACAGATAATGTTTATGTTCATCATAATATATGTGTCTTATGCTGAGAGATGGTCATGAGCAGGCAATTACCTTGAGCCCAGAGAGGGGCATTTCTAAAGTTTACTGCCTTTGTATCCACTGTTGGGGTGTCCAGAGTGTGGTCCGTGAGTTGGTCATAAAGCGTACTCTGTGATAAGAGATGACCTGAGTGTGGCCCATGAGCTTAACATAACACTTACTTTGTGGACAATGATGGACATGACCCAAGTATGAACCATGAGGAGGCTGTGAATTACTGTCGCAAATTACGAGCATTCAGGAAGGTAGAAGATAAGAGGCGCACCCCACTCAGGGGGGTTGCCAACCAGACGAAGTCAAATGGCGTAATGTTGAATGAAAGTTCTGTATAAACGCCATGGTCCGGACTTAGAACATTAGGGGTGTATCTGCAGAAGGACTTGGCTTTAATGTCTGTCAACCGCCTCTTTCTGACCTCTTCCTCGATCGGTAATCAGTGTTCACTAGTACCTGCTTCGCGGGCCAGAAATTTCAAGTTACTCGTTGCAAAAAAAGTACTCTTATAAGTGTTCACAATAGCTAGCTAAAAATGAAAACAATAATGTCAGAACGCCAGAAGTTTGTCCCTCTTTATGAAGTGACATTTATATTTTGTTGGAAGCCCAACTAATTCCACTTGGCACTGCCCCTAGTGGTCTGGAGCACTTCTGTTTTGAGCAACATGAAATGCAGCGTTTCTGTAACTGTTGTTGTGGTGTGGGCTGATGCTGTTGTGTTCTGAGCTGATGCTGTTGTGGTGTGAACTAATGCTGTTGTGTTTTCACTAAATGTTGTTATGTTGTGACTAGTTGATTGTATTCTGAAATGCAGCATTTTTATTAATGTTTCATTTTTGTTAATGTGTGTTTGTTGTTGTGTTTTCAACTTTAGTTTGCATCGCAATTGTTGTGTTTTGCACCCATGGGCCACCGGATTGATGCCCCCCGACCAATAAAGCATCCAACAGACCAACATCTAAGTGTATGATTTGTAATAAGGGAAAATAACAGAATGGATTGGGATTTTGAATATCTCCAGAAGAGTTACAGGGAGAGGTACAGAGGACAAATGTTCAGGGCACTTGAGTGCATTTATCAACACATAACATGGACAGGAAATCAAAACCAAAAGAAAACCTCTTTAGGAAGGGAGACAGTGTTGGCTGGGATGGCTTCATGGTGGTGGTTTAAGAAAAATGGGTGAAGGCAGTCATTCTCTCCCCCCTCCCTTCTCACTCACCCTCCTGCCCCCCTCACTCCCCCTCCTGCTCCCACTCCCCCAGTTGCACCACAGCCTCTTCCATTGTGGCTCCTATCTCATCTCCCACATGCTGCTCCTTCTGGCCCTAATGATGTTCCTCCAAATGAGGGCTGATTGGGAGCAGATATGTCACTGTAGGTTTCACTTTTCATTGTTTTTCGAGTAAACATTTATTTTGGATGAAATATGCAGTTTGTAGTACGAGTGTAAAGAGTGTTTTAGAACAATGAATGAAAACAGTTGTTGTGATGTATAATGTGATAAATAAATGTTAAATAAGTGACTATTGTCTTTCCAGGTCTTTTTCAGTTTACTTTAACTTTTCTTAAATCTACAGAAGTACTACGGTGCTGTTAATCAGTTTTTCTCAAACTGTGAAATTCAGTAAAGGACAAGACTTAACTTTACTAAAAACACATCCTTTTGCCCCAGCAGCTTGTTTCGGATTTTGGATTAATGTCACATTCGCGTAAATAACTTCCCCAGACATCGCCACTTCAAGTCCTCTATTAGAGTAAAGACCATGTATTAACATAGTCCTCAAAGATCACATATGCTCTTAATACACTAACAGTTATAGTTCACACAGGATGTTGTACAAACAACACACACTGGCGTACACATCCCATGAGAATGCTAAGTAATCTTTGGGTGTGGAAGCGTTAATCTGAGGTCATATTCAGTTGCCATTTTCCTCTGGTCTTCATTTGAAAATGATCATGGGTTTATCATGAAACAACACATTAAAACACATTTACAACAGATGAATTCCTTTTTCAAAAAATGTAAGTACTCAGACTCTTTACTGAGTTCTTGGTAGAAGCACCTTTGGTGGCGATCACACCTCTGGCTGGTTCTCCCAATCGAGAGGGCCGGTCATAATTCGTTACATTTCTATTGTGTTATTTCTAAGCTTTCATCCTTTAACAGAAAAAGACAACCAAATTCTACTGTTAAAACTAGGTCAGGTTTTTGGTTGAGTTTTATGTCTATATTTATAGGTGGAGAAGAAGTTTGTACTACTGTTACTAACCTCCTCTGTGATCTGCAGCTAACAGACACTGGAAAAATGCAGCCCTTTCAACACAAATGACAATCAACAGGCAGATTCTGGTCACAGATCGACAGCCTACTGCTAGGGATCGGGTGAATTAAACCGAAGCTCCGAAGCACGGTTCCGATTTCCGAGTTCAGAAGCTTGTTTCAAAGTGATGAATCAAACGACACAAAATAACCCCTTGAATTTCAACCTGAACACTTTTTTGGATATTGAAACGGCGTGCATATAAGTTTAATGAAATCTGGTAACTTCGAGAGATGTCACTGCTATCTTTTAATAACAACAACAATCCATATGAGGAACTTTCTGTATTCTTTGGAGAGAGAGAGAGTGGAAACTATGACCTGTTAACATCGTAAGTCTCATGCTTAAATAAAGGCTCTCCCCTGACTTTCTGGTTGCATAACTTTTGTTCTTGGACATCACCGGAACAGGAAGCTAACACATAGTTCTAATGTACTAAAGGATGCTTTTTAACTAGTACACAAACAAAATGAAGGTAGGAAAGAGTAATAACACAGCACACACACACACACACCCACTACAGAGGCACCAAATACCAGTATTAGACAGGATACAAGGCGATGGAAGGTGTGGGAGTGAAAGAAGACGTTGCCACAATTTTACAGCTTTAAAGGGACAAAATCACGAGATCGATGATGTCTGAAACTTTGTTTGACCAGGTTATTTTCAAACCAGAGTGCAGTTCACCAAAGAGCACCAGTGACCAAACACCTATTCAACGTGTCTGATACTCTGGAGCAACCGTACATTTCCAGACTAATGTTCATTTGGCCACTGGGTTGACTTTTTCTCTTGCGGGTATTAAGGTTTTGTTGAAAACAAAACCTCAGCCTTTCTTCATCAACTTCCTCTTTTATTGAGCTTAACCTTTTTGGTGGTCTTCATTATTCATTCGTCCTTACCATTACTTCGAATACACCGATAATGACTGAGAAAAGGGCTGGTGGCAGTGAACCCCACAGAAATATGCAACGCTCTTGGTTAAATACAACATATCTAAATCAAACATGTCATATCACAGTTTGTCCAGCAGTTGTCCTTGCTCTGCACTGTGTTGAAAAGCTTTGAGTAATGATTTGTTTCTTAAAAACAAGCCTCAATGGTTCAGAAAGCCTGTTTCCCATCCCTACCAAACCGCTGCTCTGAAGTCCAACATACATTGAACGAGCAACATGAGAAAATAACGCACAAATACATGGGAGGCAGAGTGAACAGATTAACAAATTATAATGATGGGATAGGAAACAGGTGCATGTAATGACAAGACAACCGTCTGGTGGATGATGAAAAAAGAGGTGGGGATATTTTATATTCACATAACATTCTATTTTAGCACAACCAAATTGCATAATTCATTTGAGATTATATTAATAGTCAGTAATCAATTCTAAGATTTTTATTGTGAAGATTTGACCAACTTCAGACTGAAGTGGTGTCACCTCTGCTTGGCAGTTTTCTATAAGTAATAGTACTTAATTGCCCTAGATAATTCAATGGAAGCTGTGAGAGGACAAGGCAGTCTTGTCAAATGTATTCATTAGTGTAGCTTTCTGAGAACCTGGCCTTTGCAACAGTAGGGATTTGCGTTTGATTCCCCATGAGGGCCGGAACAAACAAGAATGAAAATGTATGCACTCAACCTTGTCAAATACAAGTCTGCTCTTTGCCGAATTAATATACTGGCCTATTTTAAAACAGAAAAATATCACTGAAACAGTTGCATTTTGGCAAACATGTACAGTCTTGTCACACAAAACAATGCCACAGATGTCTCATGTTTTGAGTGTGCAGTTGACATGCTGAGTAAAAGTTAAATAGATAGTCAATACACCCTAACAACACCAGACCACATGTAATAGTGTTTCCCATTTGGAGTGCCAGGTTGTTTTGAATGTCACCGAACATCTGAAGAAACCATGGAACCATGGACTCACCAGGGTCTTGACCTGATGGCAGTATGAATCCTGGCTTGTTTGGTGTTGTGAGGGCAACCGGTTAGTTAATGTAAACCTTTGGAATTGGTCCTCATGGTGACGGGGTGGCAATGTTATAGACAGACATAAAGTACAAAAAGAACAGCCACAATTGTATTACACTGATGGCATGTTGAAATCACAGAGATACTGTAACGACATTCTGTGGGACCAGTTTCTTGCTGTTCATTTAGCATGATTACACACAGCCTCTGTCTTAAGGGTTCTTGCACAGTAGGTTTAAGACGAAAACAGCACCAGTTCTTCCATTGGCCTGCATAGTCACCAGAAATGTTGCCCTTTGAGCAGGTTTGGGATGCTCTGGATCAACACGTATCACGGTGGCTTCCAGCTTTTTGCTGTTGCTGAGATTGAAATGATCATGGCTGTAATTCCTAATTTCTGAATTCCTTCAATAGGTAAACACATTTTTGATGAGGCACCAACTATGATTTTTACAAGGTCATCAGTAGACATGTCAAGCGTATATAACTTGAACACTTGCAATTTAATACAAACTAAATACAGATAGTTGATGCAGTAAATTGTCTCGCCTGCTTGTCAAAAACCTTTTTAATTCGCAAAGACCCATCTACAGTGCTGTGAAAGTGTTTGCCCCCTTCCTGATTTCTTGTTTGTTTGCATGTTTGTCACATCTGAAACATTTAAGTGTGACAAACAAGCAAAACAAATAAGAAATCAATAAGGGGGCAAACACTTTTTCACGGCACTGTATTTGTAATGGCCATGACAAAGATGGTATTGAATTAAGAAATTAGTTTTACTATTTACAGAAAGTTTGGGATAGTTTTGGATTATTTACCTCTATAAATAAACTGACTATTTATGACATCACCCCCTTTATGAACTTTCAAGATAAAGACAACAAAACTGCATCATTCCTGCTCAAGAAAGGTGAGAAAGTCAAACATAAAAAAATACATACGTTCTGATATATATGTTTGGATGTCATCAATTCTGCCTCAATTAAAGAAATGCTCTTTGTAGCAAATTGATGGTATTAGGAATTCTCTCATTTTAAGCGAATTCAGGGCACACTCTAAGTATTCTTCAGATTTCCTGGGATTAAAGGAGTGTGGTAGATAGAGAGAACTCAAGGAATATTTCTTCGGTGGAGTTCCTGAATGAATAGAGTTCTTTGGCACAAAGTCTGTCTCAAAGTCCTGTGTTGTAATTGTAAATTCAGCAATGGGAAATCTTTTTTTTAATGAATTGTCCCAAATGAAGACACTCCAAATCTACCAATATCTAGTTAGGGACCCTACAGAGGAAGCCAAAAAGGAAACACCAAGGAAACCCTGACTCTCTACATTTATTCTCAGTATGTAGCCTTGTTGTCACACATTGTGTACCAATTCCATGTTATACTTTTTAAAATAAATAAACCAAAAAATAACGGTAATTTAGGATTTGCTGTTCCAATACTTTTGAAGGGGACTGTATTTATTTTTCACATTCTCCACTAGCATGTTGCATAATACAAATACACTGATATGAAACATTTCCCCCAGTGGGAACCTGTCAGAAGAACCTTATAGGTGTGTGGAAATATTATAATTTCTACACACAGGAAATTATAATATATGGATGTTTTCTTCTGTCATTATTGTTTGGATGCCGGACTCTCAGAGATTCTCTTAGATTGTTCATTACATCCAATGTCAAACCAACAACTGATTTGATCTGAACAGCGTTGACCTATTTGGGCAGTTCTGGATGGGCACTGACATTCATTCCATTGTTTAGGTCCCAGTACTGAGAACGGGGAGGAGACAAACCATTACTCTATATTGTTATCACAGAAAGAAACATATGGCCAATTAACAATGCTCTCTAAAATTTTACTGAGCAAATAACTGTTCTCCTGAGCAGAAACCTACATGCGGTGAGAACACAGTGCAACTTCTAGCCCCCAATTTATGTTTCCATCTGTTAAACATGGTGGTGGATCTTTAAGGGTGTGGACAGTCATCTGTTAAACATGGTGGGGATGTGTAACGGTGTGGACAGTCATCTGTTAAACATGGTGGGGATCTGTAACGGTGTGGACAGTCATCTGTTAAACATGGTGGGGGATCTGTAACGGTGTGGACAGACATAAAGTTGGAGTCATTGGGTCCTATGATTACCCTGAATGGTTTTAGAAACTGCAAAGGAATTACAGCATTTTACAGAACCAGGTGCCCCCTATTACTGTAACACTCTAGAGAACTACAGCCAAACGGCAATATCCCTAAGTACGTTGGGCGTTTTCTGAATGTTTTTGTCACATGTATTTTTACATGTATTTAGAAAACATGCAAATATTTACTGGCTTTATAGTTTGTTAGCAATGCAACTAAACAATTTTTACTCTGAAGCTACTTCAATCTACAGCACATTTAGAAAGTGTTCATGAGCACCAGCACAGCTCTGATGGACAATTGCTTTAAAAAGTATGTAGACTATTATTCTATGGGTGAGTGTATGTTATTGTGTCTTGTACACAACTGCTTTTGAGTGAACAAACATGTAGACATACATACACCGATCAGCCATAACATTATGACCACCTGCCTAAAATAGTGTTGGTTCCTTTATATGGTACAAAACAGCCCTGACCTGTCAAGGCATGGACTCCACTAGACCTCTGAAGGTGTCCTGTGGTATCTGGCACCAAGACATTGGCATCAGATTCTGTAAATCCTGTATATTGTGAGGTTGGGCCTCCATGGATTGGACCTGTTTTTCCAACACATCCCACAGATTGTTGATTGAATTGATATCTGGAGAATTCAGAGGGCAAGTCAAACCTTGAACTTAATGTGTTCCTAATAACAATTCCTGAACCATTTTTTTTTACCAGTTGTGATGCTCACATTTCCATTGTAGGTGCTTCAGTCAGCGGACTGTTGGGTCTCTTAGGTGTAACCCAGCTAGTCAATATTATATTACAGCCAATAATTAGACTGGATCTACTGCATCAATTAGACTGGATCTACTGGATCTACTGCACAAATGCATTGCACTTGTCTTCACACACTGAATATACATACAACACTTCATCATTAATGGCGTATCAATTAAATCACATTTAGGTGTTGAAATAGATATCCATATTTAGATGTACATTTACAAAAGCATTTAATCTTGCAGTCACCTATATACTCTATTGTACTGTAGCAACCAGGGTAAGGCCACAACACGCCTCTCTAATAGAAGATATCCTGGATTGGAGCAGAAGTTAGCACGACTTGGAAACTTTTGGTGAATGTATTCAAAAATGTATTTCCTTAATGTACTGAAGATTTATTTTGTTAGCATTTTCTAATACATCTACAACATTTTAAAATACATTGTACATGCATTTGGCAATACATTTTGAAACGTATTGAGAGGAAATAGGCTTGAGAAATGTAACATAATACAGATGTGCTGACTACATAGGACCATAAATAGGACGTGTTGCCTGATACTGATGGGCCCCACACATCCTGTCCATACCTCCTGATAGGAGTTGCACATGTGACTGTTATAGGCTCTATAAATAGGACCATTGGCCATATGCTGGAACATACCATACAAGGGTCGTCTTTTGTAAGATAAATCTTTCTTATTGGAGGGTATTTGAGAGTGTAATGGCTGGTTATGACCATTGACCGCCTCCCATGTATCCTGGTATAAAGATTGTGTTCATTCTGTATTCATTGGAGAGAAAATGTAAAGAACTATGGAAGGTTAACACTGTTGTATCATATTGAATAAAGATGGCTCTCCACTGACTTCTGGTTGCATCCATTTTGTTCATTGATATCAACTGAATGGAAGCTGACAGTATTCCATAATCTTAATTATTCTTCACTAGTGGCAAACCGCCCCAGAAAACCTGTGCAGGCAGATTATCCAGGTGTACTGCGTTTGTGGAGACATCAGTTACATGTTCACTCCTGAAACTCTCACAAGCAGAGAGGAGTTATTTTAGGGTTTCTGGTTAGGTTTAAGATAAGTTGTTACCGGTTAAGATTAGGGCAGGGATAGGCAACACGTTTCCAGAGAACCACAAGGCATGCAGCATTTTGATTCAACTGAGCTTAAAAATTATTTTTTATCAGACAATTATCTAGCTCAGTTGGTGAGTTAATTTATTGATGAAACTCAACACACCTGGTATACTAGATGGATCAAATCAAAGTATGGCATACCTTGTAACCTCCAGCACAGGAGGACTTTAAATGAGAGTTAATTTCTATAATGTCCTTAGGTACTTTATGACGATACAAAATAACATTGTGTTTCTGTTGGGGTCATTTGACTGGCCACAGACTGTGGGTGTCTAGGGCCCTGGCTGCTAGCGGTGACCCTTACAATAACAGAAATATTATTTCATGCTTGTGTATGGTAGAACATGTACTGTATGACATGTTCTTTGCCTCTAGACATGAGGAATTGGCAGGAAATGTGGAGTTCAAATAAGTTCTACCATCCAAAAAATGATGCACTGTATTAATGAACATTTAACAGTTCCTTACTTGGTGTTGTGAATGTATATATATATATATATATATATATATATATATATATATATATATATTCTGTATTAATTAACATTTAACAGGTCCTTACTTGGTGTTGTGAATGTATATATATTCTGCATTAATTAACATTTAACAGGTCCTTACTTTGTGTTGTCATTAAGGGTCGTATTGTCCCTCCAGACCCACACTCCTTCCACCTTACTGTCTGTCATTCCAGTCCAGTAAGAGTTCTTAACATCACTGTTTCCCACTTTTTTTCTAATGAAGTCCTATGGAGGAGAGAGATGGTGCAGTGAAAACAAAAACACACTCAAATATATTTGATCTGCAGGGAGTAATATGTACCTGCTCCTGCTGAGTCTCTATGATGACTAGGTGTCCTCCTTCTTGGATACAGGCATATTGACTCTGTTCACAGGTCTGTCTTTCTTCAGAGAAATTGTAACATGATCCACTGTAGAACACCCAACCTGAAGGACAAAGGTTCACTAGAAGAGAGAAATCAGATAAGTGGACTAGAAATGTAGAATTTGAAATTTGAGCAAAGATGCTAAAGCGGGAAAATAATCCTTCAGCAAGAGTACATAATTTTATGTTTTGATACATCTTTCATTAAGAAAAATCAAGCCTGACATATCCCCATTTTGAATCAAAGAAATCATGATCAATCTTATACAAATCTCCTGACCAAACAAGTGAGCCACAGCTCTCCCTTCTCTGTGACTGACATGAGTTGGGTCACTGCTACAACAATTGTCCAAAAACCACTGAATAAATCAATAACCTCTGAGGGAGAGTCCAAGATTTGTACAATATTGCAGAGAATGTGAGACTACAATACAGAATGTAAATAGACAGTGCTTGGGTTCACATACTCCTCCCTTTAGATCCCCCTCTTATTACAGTAAACAACCAGACCTCATTTCATATTCATACCTGAATCTTGTTAATTCAAAAAGGAGTTATTTGTATTATTTACATACAAAAGAGGAAACATGTTAATTACACTGTACAGTGGGACTGTTAGAAATTAGCGGTGATCGTATAGTGGTCAAATAATGTAGAGCCTGTGTAATCGAGGGAGAAGTCGTTCAAGTTTATTGGAAAATTGCAGCACAGATGTCGTTCGGTGAACGTTCCATTGTCTTCTCACTATAAAGATAGTTGCCAGCTAATCTATAGGTTTTTAGGGCGTTTCTACCTAACACAAATCACGTTTCTAGAAGTTAACCCCCATGCCAGA
>JACXGJ010006367.1:0-27068 GCA_016801105.1 Esox niger | reverse complement strand
TAGGTACCTACTGTGGATCAAGGTAGAAGCTACACTATGAGATCAGCGTGGGGCCCAGACAATCTGTCCTTTGGAAATCACTTGCTTTTTTCAGTGGGAGGACAACCTCAGTTAAAATAACTGCCTGTTTAATTCCATATGTCAATGAAATACAACCTGTAATTAATTCAAATTAGGGTTGATTTCCTTCTCAAATTTTTTAAAATTCTGTAGGTGAAAAGAGCAGTTTTTGTCTTTTGGAAATATTTGCAGCAATAGGATTAGTCAAAAACATTTTTTAGGTATGAGTTAACAGTTTCTAAACTTTCAAAATGGAGAAATCCGTTGGTCAGTTACTTTAAGCTTGCAGGTTCCTGGCCGGCCTGGAAGGAGAGGAAATTCCTGCTCGGTGTACCTCCACCCTTCTGGGTAGTGCTTGGCCAATATGCACCTTCCTTTATTCTACACCTGATCACTAACGGTGTGGCGCGGCCGGGAAAATAACCTCACACCTGGTCACTAACGGTTTGGCGCGACCGGGAAAAGAACCTCACACCTGGTCACTAACGGTGTGGCGCGGCCGGGAAAAGAACCTCACACCTGGTCACTAACGGTGTGGCGCGGCCGGGTAAAGAACCTCACACCTGGTCACTAACGGTGTGGCGCGGCCGGGAAAAGAACCTCACACCTGGTCACTAACGGTGTGGTGCGGCCGGGAAAAGAACCTCACACCTGGTCACTAACGGTGTGGCGTGACCGGGAAAATAACCTCACACGTGGTCAGTGACGATGTGGCGCGACCGGGATAAAAACCTCACACTTGATCACTGACAGTGTGGCGCGACCGGGATAAAAACCTCACACCTGGTCACTGACAGTGTGGCGCGACCGGGAAAAGAAACTCAGGAAGGCTTACGTTCAGAATATATTTTGTCATCTTCTCCTTTGTGCCTATGTCCCAACAGCTTGTCCTTGAGTTTCCACCTGGGTTTGACTATTACCATTACAGGGGTTTCAACTGGCTCCAGCTGCTCTCTCACTCTGGGACCCTGTCTGACTAGAGATTCTAATGCCCATATACAGCTGCCTTTCCGTTGTCACAACCCAATTTGTCCTATTGTCAAACTGTTCCTCGTGGTCGGCACAGAACCGGCCTGGGTTTTTCATTATAGCATGTAACAAGTCTCTTAGATGCCTTGGTACAGTAGCTAAACAAAGCTATCCCAACACCCGCATTCTGTCCCCCGCTAATCTAACGGCTTTTATTACAGGGGTTTTATAGCACACGTAGTATTTCTTAAAGGGGGAACACTGGGCTTGTCGCCACCCTGCATGGTTATCTTCTGTCCCACGAAAAGGATCTTCCTTCCCCCGAACACTCTTTCTCCTCACTATGGCATGCTGGAGGTGGAAGCAGGAAGTTGCAGCAGGAAGTATTAATTTTCATCCATTTCCTCTTTTAGTGATGCCATCTCCCATGCAGGGGTTTCACGGACGGAAATCAGGTATTCACTTCCTGTTCTACTGTATATACTGACCTCTCTCCACTTCTAACCTCTGAATAGTTTGCTAATATTACTACATAGCAGAGCTTTATTTGGGCTAGATTGCACCAAAACAGGATCCTAAAATTATGGACTTTGAACTTTGTGGATATTGTTTAAGTCAACTCCAATTCTATTCTCCTTCTCTCTTAAAACCATAATGTACAGTTGTGGCCATATGTTTGCATACCCCTGCAGAAATTGTGAAATTTTGGCATTTATTTTGAAAATATGACTGATCATGTTAAAAAACTATTTTGTTTAAGTACAGTGATCATATGAAGCTGTTTTTATCAAGTAGTTGTTTGGCTCCTTTTCAAATCATAACAGTAACAGAAATCATCCAAATGACTGTGATCAAAAGTTTGCATACCCTTGAATGTTTGGCCTTTTTTACAGACACACAAGGTGTCACACACAGGTGAAAATAGCAATTAAAGGTGAATTTCCAAGACACGTGGCATTTTAAATTGCAATTTGTGTCTCTGTATAAATAGTCAGTGTCAGTTTGCTCTCGCATGGATGCATTGAGCAGTCTAGATACTGAGTCAGGGGAGCTGAAAATAACTGGCAAAAGACCTGCATTACAAGGTAATGGATCTTTATTAAGATGGAAAAGGATACAAAAAGATATCCAAAGCCTTGCAAATGCCAATCAGTACTGTTCAATCACTTTTTAAGATGTGAAATATTTGGGGATCTCTTGATACCAAGCCATGGTCCGGTAGACCAAGAAAGATTTCAGCCAAAACTGCCCGAATAATTGTTCGGGAAACAAAGAAAAACCTACAGGAAACCTCCAGAGAAATACAGGCTGCTCTGGGTAAAGACAATGTGGTTGTTTTAAGGAGCAAAATACGACGATACTTGAACAAAAATGAGCTGCGTGTTCGAGTTGCCAGAAAGATGCCTTTACTGCTTCAGTGCCATTAAAAAGCCTGGTAACAATATGGCCGATAAGACCTTGTCACGCCTCACAGCTTCTGGCACATTGTAATTTGGAGGGAAAAGACCAAAATAGAGCTTTGTGGTCATAACTCTAAGCACTGTGTTTGGAGAGGGGTCAACAATGTCTATAGTGAACAAATTACCATCCCCTCAGTGAAGCATGATGGGGGCTCACTGATATTTTTGGAGTGTGTGAGCTCTAAAGGCACGAGGAATCTTGTGAAATTATTTGGCAAGATGAATGGAGTATATTTACAGAAAATACTGGCAGACATTTTGCATTCTCCTGCACAAAAGCTGCGCATGGAACACTCTTGGACTTTCTAGCACGACAATGACCCTAAGCACAAGGCCAAGTTGACCCTCCAGTGGTTACAGCAGAAAAGGTGAAGGTTCTGGAGTGGCCTTTACAGTCTCCTGATATCATCGAGCCACTCTGGGGAGATTTCAAACATGCGGTTCATGCAAGACGACCAAAGACTTTGCATGACCTGGCAGCATTTTGCAAAGACCAATGGGCAGCTATACCACCTGCAAGAATTCAAGGCCTCATAGACAACTATAGCCAAATGGAAAGTTTTGAATGACGAACAGAAATGTTCTATTTGCAGTGGTCTCATAATTTTAACCCTTCTGTTCCTCACTCAGAAATATCCCTTGAAAAGGAAAGAAAAAGGTGCGGTGGTCTCTTAATTGTTTCTGGAGCTGTATATTACCAATTCTCCAAGGGTATGCAAACATTTGAGCACAACAGTAACTATTTAAAAATATCTCAATATTATTCGTTTTTTTACCTGCACTTGACTTGCTACTGATGTCAGGCCAGCCTGGGCATAGCATGTTGATTGGAACACATTTTAACCTTCATTGGCTGTTGCTGTAGATGATCTTATGAAGTCTTCCATGAAGAGGAAACATTGTTTGTTTGTTGAGGAAAAATAAAGACTGGGAGACGCTTATGCCAATATGCAGCTTCCTTCTTAATTTTCCATATCTTTGCTTCTCCAAGAACACTTGTGTGGGAATGGACAGAGATGTGCACGTCTAGTAGCACATACACAGAGGTATAGAAATTACAATGTATGTGTACTTGGCTAAGTACATTGGTTTTGGTAAGTCCCTAATTAATAAATCAATGACCAGGAAAAGGGAGTTTCTAACTAAGCAGTGACATACATTTATCATTTTTACTCTTTATTTTAATTTTATTAATCATTGGTTTAGTAATGAACTCCCTTTAATTGGTCATTTAGTTCTTAATTTGAAATCCCTTAATCTGCTGAACTGAGCCAAACCTTGCAGAGTACTTTTACTTACTTCTCGGCGCACCTCTTGCAATACAAAATAAAGCCTTTACATCAAAGCGATCGGCTGTTGCTCAGGTATAGTCTGCACACGTCTATCACATAAAACTACAATACAATTGAATTGATCTCGCCTTCTAAATGATGTGGCAGACATTCTGTAAATTTGCCACTCATCTCTCCATGGTAGCAATTCATCTGTTTTCCAAGAGAATCATAGGTTTCGTAAGATGGTTCTCTTAAATACAGAGTTTTAGAATTGGGCCATCTGCTGTGTAAAACATTTCTTTTAAAGAAAATGCCTCCTACTGAGAAGATTATATGTAGATGACAAAAATGTTTTTATTGGCACATCAACCTATTTCAGGTTTATAATAAAGACAAGTGTGTTGGCATGGCAACACTGGGTGAGCTGGTGAATGTAGAAAGCTAAGGATAGTCTAGATTACTGTATTGCACACCGAGGCCTGGTCTCTTGATGGATTCAAGACTGTTTCAACTGATCAAATCTTCTTTATCGGTCAATGTATCTTGTCAAACTGTGAGGGATTGAAAAGAAAAGCCTAGGTGTCCAGTCACTGAAAAGGAATTAGAAACAGACTTTTGTGAAATAACATGTTGGGCACCTTTCAAGGGGCTGCGAAGCCACATGGTCGATGCAAAACCTTTTTACTTAGACCCAATTTTTCTCCCCAATTTCCTGATATCCAACTGTTCATTAATGCAGCAATTCTCTGCGGACTCAAGACAGCCAGTGTCCAGATGTGTCCTCCAAAGCATGCCCTGCATTTGTGGTTGTTGTCATGCTGCTCGCTCACCCAGCAAGTCTAGACAGTAATTCTAATGCACCAAAGAGAAGGCACTCTGTTGTTTTCCAACTTAATTTAGTATATAAATGCCCAAGCCACTACAAGGAGTAAATGCAGCACAACATGACAAGCTAAACATATGTGATTACTAAACCCTCAAGGGCAGATGATGGTTCTCCGAATCTCTAGAATAAAATACATAAAACACATATATACATGTACAGTTCAATTCAGAAGTTAGGTGTCAAGGAAATATAGCAATATTCATCAGAAATATAGCTAAATTAATAGGAAATATAGTAATTGAAACTATTATTTTAATTTAAAAATATCAGTGTCCTTCAATCTTTGCTTTCATCAAATAGTTCTCCATTTGCAGAAATTTCTAGAATTTTTATCATTCAATTGGTTGAGGTAATCTGAAGAGATTTCACCCCATGCTTCCTGAAGCACCTCCCACCAGTTGGATTGGCTTGATCGGGACTTCTTATGTACCATACAGTCAAGCTGCTCCCACAACAGCTCAATGGAGTTGAGATCCGGTGAATGTGCTAGCCACGTTACAGACAGAGAATGCTTCTTCACTAAACTGTTTTTGCATAGTTTGGAGCTGTGTTTTGGGTCATTGTCCTGCTCTGGGAGGAAATTGCCTCGTATCAAGCACCATCCACAGGGTATGGCATTGGGTTGCAAAATGGAGTGATCTTCTTCAAGATCCCTTTTACCCTGTACCAATCTCCCACTTCACCCCCAGACCATCACATTTCCTCCATCATGCTTGACAGATGCCGTCAATCACTCCTCCAGCATCTTTTTATCTGGTCTCACAATGTTCCTCTTTGTGATCAGAACTCCTCAGATTTGTTTGAAACTTTTTTGCAATTTTCCCTCTGTCCAATGTCTGTGTTCCTTTGCCCAATTTAATCATTTTTTGACCAGTCTGAGATATGGCTTTTTCTTTGCAACTCTGCCTAGAAGGCCAGCATCCCAGAGTCGCCTCTTCACTGTGGACATTGAGACTGGTGTTTTGCGGGTACTATTTAATGAAGCTGCCAGTGGAGCACATCTGTTTAAAAATGGAAAATGCAGATTAAAAAGTAGATAGAGAGTATTTGGTCTCAAATACAAACTCTCCTGCTCAACAATGTGCATGCAAATATTGCCTATACTATATGCCCACTGTACAAACAACTACGGCACCAGCTGATACACATAACCTAATATGCACAATGCTGCACTAACTGTATACCCTCCTTGCAGCTAACAGAGAGTGTGTTCATTTCTATGGTTATTTATTGTTGCGTTTATTTTTTTAAGTCTCCGTCACAAGCCCAGCCCAACTACAATATCAGAATTTAAGGTTCAGGCTGGTCGTGATCGGGTTCATTCTGAGAATGAACTCCCTACCTCTGGGTCACAAAGCTATCAGCTTTTCCTCCAGATCACCAAACCCCTTTTATCTCTGGCTGAATTTACGCCTAGCTCACTGAACCTGTTCAGAGCGGTTAACCCTAACCCGGAAGTCTGTTCTGAACTTTGCACCGCTCTGCCCCCTATCATCCATGGTATTCCCGGACAGATTAAGCAGAGAGACAGCAAATTAAAACAAGAAAATCAGCTGCTATATCCAAAAAACAAAGAACTTAGACACAGATAACTAGCTACAGTAAAGTAGACCAAAGACATAACCCCAAGTAAGTGAAGTGACTACAAGATGTTACCAACTAGGATGCTCTCAGATTTAGAAAACTATACAGTACTACTCAAGAACTCCAGACACCGTTCGATATTAACTTCAGATATGTACAGTAGCTACTAACTGCATCCAGTAGGTGGCCTAGTGCTGTTCTGGACTGTTTCCAGAATGGGCTGATCCTGAGTGATGTTGCTGCAGCCAGATGCCTCTTCCGGCAATTGTTTTAACAACGCGTTAGCTAGCACAGTACTGAAGGTACTGAACATGTAGTAGAATAGCGAGTAAGCTAGTTAGCTACATTCCTTCTTATCGAATTACTGTACTACAGTACAGATGAAGCCAGTCCTACCCTTCGTAGGACCTAAGAATCACTATAGCAGTGTCACACAGTAAAGTATAGCTTCCCTTTTTGTTAAAGAAGGCTTGTGCTACTGTGCTAGACAACCTTGTAGAGCCAGAGTAGAGTTCTATGTTGTTAGCCAGCTAGTGGTGTCTGTTAAGCAGAAAAATAGCCTGGAAGAAGAAATGTCCTCAGTCTTTCAGTAATGGATTTGATGCAGCTGTACTCTCACCACCTACTAGATGGGCCCATAGATGGGTTCCGTAGCACAAGTGGAGGTCCTCAAAGATTTCCAGCCTCAACGCCTGATGTAAATTTCCTGTAGAGCAGGCAGCGTGTCCCCCAGTGGTGCCGGACGCTCACCGGGCCACCTTCTGAGGACCTGCCCAGTTGAAGGCAGGTCATTTGCCATGCCATTTGGTGATGCAACCCGAATCAGTTTAGATATTGTATTTTTAGAAGTTTCTGAAAACAAATAAAAGCTCAAATACATCATTATTTTCATTACATTTAAAACCAAAATGACCAATCACTTCAATTATTTTATTTATTTAAACTGTTTCATTCCATGGGTTATATTTAGATGTTGTTTTCTACCACCTAGATGTCAACTCATCTACAAATTAAGTTGATAGGTTTGCAAGTAGCCTAGCAATAAAAACAACTGACCAAAAGGTTGCCAGATGTATGGCACACTTCCTTCATTAGTATGACCTCCACACTTCATCAAATTCAGAGATTCCAAAATACCAACTCTGAATGAGGGACAAATGGAAAAGTATACGTGTTTTAGGGCCGATTGAATGGCCCTGTTTGCCGAATGCCTCAGACAGCATAGCTTGACCCAGAATATCTGGGCTTGTGTTGGGTTAGTTACCAACTGTTATTATCAGGCATTGATGCTGTTGTGAATCCGTTGAGTGGTTTTGCTAAATGCAGCTATTGGTTCCAGTCTCTTGTTGATTTGTGCTTGTATTGACTTTGGTCAATCCACTGATGCATATAAAACCCACTTCCTAAATGTCCATCCGACTGTGAAGACTCTCTAGACGTGGTTATATATATGCCACCATTTCCATCCCCAGTGCTGGATTTATCAATAAGAATGTTTCCTTGAGATTTACAGACTACGATATTTCATTTGATTTGAAAAGGTCAGTTTATCTGTAATGATTAGAAACAATATAAAGTAGTAATTTGTTCATTTACAGCCTCATGTTAAAACCTTGTTGAATTGTTATGACAGACTGACAAAATTAAGATGTTGAACGGGAAGCAGATTTTCTGAAGTTTTACCATGTGCTTTATTTCAGAGTGCATCGTTAGAGATAGACTGGGCCGATTTGCAGACAGTCCATTGTCTCAGCAGATATCATTTTGGCTATTGTTTTCTTTTAAATGTATTATAGAAGCCAACTAACATATCCAGTGGGTAACTGCCACGCCTCCTCAGGTTTAGTGCAACTGGCACTCAATAGGACTTTGTTAGTCTGGCGTCTCACCCGGGACGAGCCTGACTATAGATTCCGGCAGAACACTTTCGTACACTTTCCATACACCCGCAGAACCGTTTCATACATTTTCCATACACCCGCGGAACGGTTTCGTACACTTTCCATACACCCGCAGAACGGTTTCGTACACTTTCCATACACACGCAGAACGGTTTCGTACACTTTCCATACACCCGCCGAATGGTTTCGTACACTTTCCATACACCCGCAGAACGGTTTCGTACACTTTCCATACACCCGCAGAACGGTTTCGTACACTTTCCATACACCCGCAGAACGGTTTCATAATCCCCAGTCCAGATGCTGCTGAATGTGGAAGCGGCAGGTGCAGGGCATGATGCGTTCATTCTGCAGAAGCACAGTTATTGTGTTTGTATCGAGCCTACAGGAGGAAGGGAGGGCTTTTGGTGAATGTCGAACACTCAGCATATTTGCCAAGGCTAAAGAGCCAGATGAATAATGATGGCACCAATTGTATACTTCTATGTGTAGTTGACACTTCTATGTGTTGTTGACACATCTATGTTTAGTTGACACTTCTTATGTGTTGTTGGAACTTCTTATGTGTTGTTGGAACTTCTATGTGTTGTTGACACATCTATGTGTTGTTGACACTTCTATGTGTAGTTGACACTTCTATGTGTAGTTGACACATTTATGTCTAGTTGACACTTCTATTTGTATTTGTCACTTCTATGTGTAGTTGACACTTCTATGTGCAGTTCTGTAGTTCATCTATGTGTAGTTTGTTTTGTGTCATTGTATTTCAATCCCAGTCTGTCACAATGTGTCTAAGGGTTGCTTAGTCAGTGCCAAGTAACAACTTGAAAACACACTACAAGCAATATATACCTCAATGACACAAACACACACACACACACACACACACACACACACACACACAGTGTGAGTAATAGCCCTCTCCCCCCCAAAAACCATGACACTATAAAACGCAGCCAATGACCTGCCCTCAGATAATCCCCTCCCTTTTGGACATTCGTTAAATGTAGCGGGACCCTAATCACTTTATACCAATGCACAACTAGGGTTCGCATCCCAGAGGTCTGCAAAAAAAGACCCCACAAGTTAGTTTTCCAGCTAATTGATTCAGTGCAACAGACAAGGACAAAAAGACTTTGTCGAAAACTGTTTTTTGATGCAGCTTCACACATTCCACATTGAACAATGGGCTGAGGTTCCAGGCGGTAGCAGCTCAGCTGTTGAGCAGACCTCCCCAATGGGCTTCTGGTAGAGCAGAGCGGACAGTTAATTACATTCGGATTCAAGGAATGATACGATGGCTTAATAAGGCATGGAAGGACCCCATGGGTGTTCATCGCTAACTTTACAGTAATTAAATTACACCAGACTGACCGTGGAGACCGTAGGGTTAATTACTGCCAAGACACAGGCAATATGTACAATTACACAGAAAGGGAGAGAGATGGAGAGAAACTGGCTGAGGGGGAAGGATGGAGAGAGATTAAACGAGTCTGGCGCCTCCTCTGCCCCACCCCCCAACAGCGCCAACCTACACAAGCACGCACACCCGCGCGCAGAGGAAAACTGACAGCCTTGTCTCCTTTGCAGTTTTAAGACATCTTGAAACTTCTGGTGTATGTTTTTAAAACGTTGCCTCGTTTTCTAGTGACGGATGACGTCCAGTGGGTCGGCTTCGCGGTGTAACGAAGCCATTCTGTTCTGCGCTTCTTTCGCAGGAGATGAGAAAGGCCGCTGTTTCACCATTGATTACGTGATGCCCACCAACATGCAGCTGACATCCGAGTCTACTGCCAGCGTGCTGAGTGAGTGAACACGATTTTCGCACCCTGAACAGACTGGTCCCGTCTCTAAACTACGTCTGAACTCACCACGAACAGTATACACAATTACACAAATATGCCCACTTCGTTGAGAAATGCATCTAACATATGGAAGTTGGGACTTTTATCCAGAGAGAGCTATGATGAGTCTACTTCCCAGTGTTTTGGTGGTAGGGCATCACTGGCCATAGGACTGAGGTGTTGTAGAGCTGGAATGCTGGTTCAGGATCATAATGTTTAATATAACACGGATAGGCGGATCTAATGCTAGATCAGCACATGTCAAAGGAAAGTCTGTGTTACAACTGAACCCTCATTTCCCTATATGTCCTATATGCACTAACCTGATATGTATAGTTGCTTCGGAATGGTAATAAAATGGATTGTTCTGCAATTTAACCAACCCTCTGGATAATACACTATTTATGATTATTTAAAAAAAGGATATTCCAAAAATACACTGGGGCAAAAAAGTATTTAGTCAGCCACCAATTGTGCAAGTTCTCCCTCTTAAAAAGACGAGAGGCCTGAAATTGTCATCATAGGTACACTTCAACTATGAGAGACAAAATGAGAAAAAAAATCCAGAGAATCACATTGTAGGATTTTTTATGAATTCATTGGTAAATTCCTCTGTAAAATAAGTATTTGGTCACCTACAAACAAGCAAGATTTCTGGCTCTCACAGACCTGTAACTTCTTCTTTGTAACTTTTTCTTTCTCCTCTGTCCTCCACTCGTTACCTCTATTAATGGCACCTGTTAGAACTTGTTATCAGTATAAAAGTCACCTGTCCACAACCTCAAACACTCACACTCCAAACTCCACTATGACCAAGACCAAAGAGCTGACAAAGGACACCAGAAACAAAATTGTAGACCTGCACCAGGCTGGGAAGATTGAATCTGCAATAGGTAAGCAGCTTGGTGTAAAGAAATCAACTGTGGGAGCACTTATAGAAAAATGGAAGACATACAAGGCCACTGATAATCTCCCTCGATCCGGGGCTCCACACAAGATCTCACCCCGTGGGGTCGAAATGATCACAAGGACGGTGAGCAACAATCCCAGAACCACACGGGGTGACCTAGTGAATTACCTGCTGAGAGCTGAGACCAAAGTAACAAAGGCTACCATCAGTAACACACTACGCCGCCAGGGACTCTAATCCTACAGTGCCTGACGTGCCCCCCTGCTTAAGCCAGTACATGTCCAGGCCCATCTGAGGTTTACTAGAGAGCATTTGGATGATCCAGAAGAGGATTGGGAGAATGTCATACGGTCAGATGAAACCAAAATAGAACTTTTTGGTAAAAACTCAACTCGTCTTGTTTGGAGGAGAAAGAATTCTGAGTTGCATCCAAAGAACACCATACCTACTGTGAAGCATGGGGTGGAAACATCATGCTTTGGGGCTGTTTTTCTGCCAAGGGACCAGGACGACTGATCCATGTAAAGGAAAGAATGAATGGGGCCATGTATCGTGAGATTTTGAGTGAAAACCTCCTTCCATCAGCAAGGGCATTGAAGATGAAACGTGGCTGGGTCTTTCAGCATGACAATGATCCAAAACACACCGCCCGGGCAACGAAGGAGTGGCTTCGTAAGAAGCATTTCAAGGTCCTGGAGTGGCCTAGCCAGTCACCAGATTTCAACCCCACAGAAAATCTTTGGAGGGAGTTGAAAGTCTGTGTTGCCCAGTAACAGCCCCAAAACATCACTGCTCTAGAGGAGATCTGCATGGAGGAATGGGCCAAAATACCAGCAACAGTGTGTGAAAACCTTGTGAAGACTTAAAGAAAACATTTGATCTCTGCCATTCCCAACAAAGGGTGTATAACAAAGTATTGAGATTAACTTTTGTTATTGACCAAATACTTATTTTCCACCATAATTTACCAATAAATTCATAAAAAATCCTACACTGTGATTTTCTCGATTTTTTTTCTCATTTTGTCTCTCATAGTTGAAGTGTGCCTATGATGACAATTAGAGGCCTCTCTCATCTTTTTAAGTGGGAGAACTTGCACAATTGATGGCTGACTAGATACTTGTTTGCCCCACTGTATGTCATAAATGAACTGGGTGTTGAAGTCTGCTATCTAGACTCATTTGTGTATATTTGATCATGTTCATTTTTTTAAACAGTAATCAAACCCCTTCACTGAAAAATAGTTTGCTTCCTCCTTCAGAGTAAAGCATGAAGTCCCTAAACAAGCAGTTTCTGTAGAGTGAGAAAAAAGATGATGTTGATATGAACAAAAGAGACTGAATAACAGAACATACATCAGAATTGAAGAAGTCAGTAGGTTATTCATTCTCAGTCTACACCAGTACCAACAGAACAAGGACTGATCAAATAATAATTATCACAAACAGTGGACAGTGATGAGCATGTGCATGCACAAACACACGTATTCATCTGTTGTCCACGACCGATGTGACTCACACATCCTTAACGACCGGGCAGTGTACCCTGTGAAAGCGAATATGTCCAGACACATCCAGGCGGCTCATGCTTGAGAATGTTGTGAATAGACAGACGAGCTAACGGATCACCTAGAGTTCTGAGCTATAGAATATTTGATTAACCTTAACTGACACACATGTACATAGAATCCACACATTCCTCCCCGGTACAGATGTGTGTTGGTGCTATTCTTGACCTGCCTGAGGCACGGCTCATTCGCTCTTAGAAGAGATGGAGGGGGCATTGTTATGAAAAATGTAAGATTTTGAAGCAAGGTTGTCACAGATGGATGCCCCCCAGATAACCCAATCTGCTGCACTGTCTCAGTGGAATTAAAATGAATAACTACATATCTGGTCACACTGCATTGCTTGTTTAGCCCTATATCATTCGTGGCCTTACTATTATATTCAGTAGAAATATTTGCCAGGATATTTTGTGAGGGTTAAAAGGTTTTGCAAATGGTTAATTGAAAAATATAAAAAACAGCAAAGGAGATGGAGAGACGTTGACAAACAGAGACAGAAAGACTCTCCTAAGGTAAGTCTATGAAAACTGGAAAGTTATAAAAAAATAAGATTGTAAACAAATACATGTGAAGTGTAGACTTCATCTAACGTTCACCACATCTTATTGTGGTTCATTATTCTCCAATGGAAGCTAGACTCCCAAACTATCCAGTCATGTCATCCAGTGTGTTGTAGCATAGGGATTTTCACCGACGTTGTGTTATTACACACCCAGTCTGCTCCTGTTCTATTACACACCGGTCTGCTCCTGTTCTATTACACACCGGTCTGCTCCTGTGCTATTACACACCGGTCTGTTCCTGTGCTATTACACACCCGGTCTGTTCCTGTGTTATTACACACCTGTCTGTTCCTGTGCTATTACACACCTGTCTGTTCCTGTGCTATTACACACCGGTCTGTTCCTGTGCTATTACACACCGGTCTGTTCCTGTGTTATTACACACCCGTCTGTCCTGTGTTATTACACACCGGTCTGTCCTGTGTTATTACACACCGGTCTGTCCTGTGTTATTACACACCCGTCTGTTGCTGTGCTATTAC
Organism: Esox niger; assembly: GCA_016801105.1. Classification (NCBI taxonomy): domain Eukaryota; kingdom Metazoa; phylum Chordata; class Actinopteri; order Esociformes; family Esocidae; genus Esox; species Esox niger. The sequence goes on along the minus strand of JACXGJ010006367.1, from coordinate 13,568 downwards.
ACACCGGTCTGTTCCTGTGTTATTACACACCGGTCTTTCCTGTGTTATTACACACCCGGTCTGTTCCTGTGCTATTATACACCTATGAGATCAGACAGAGGGGTGGTTACAGATAGATATTATTTCTTTAAGTTGAAGAGAGACCCGAAGAGGGAAATGTATATTGACTTAGAATAAGTTGACACATGAAAACAAATCATTTTCTCTAGAGGGTAACATTTTATATCTATCTCCGTCCCCTGTTGCAGAGATGATCCGTTCAGCCACTCCTTTTCCTCTGGTCAGTCTTTTCTTCATGTTCATTGGTTTCGTTCTAAGCAACATCGGACACATCCGGCCCCATCGCACCATCCTGGCCTTCATCTCCGGAATCTTCTTCATCCTCTCAGGTACTGAATCAAGATCCTTCAAATGTTTTGCAAAGCTGAGCGAGAGCTGTTACTAGTGACCAAATCTGTTAGTTCAGGACGATGACTGTCCCAATATAGTTTAATTAGAAACATCCCCAAAACATGTTCTTTGTCGAATCATCTATTATAGGAATTGTATATGCAGTATCAGCAGTATGTAAAAAGTAGATCTGCAGATTTCCACCTAAAAAGGTGTACTCAAAAATGACCAATGTTTTCAGGACATGTACAATCCTGTGGTATTACTGGAATGCAACTACGATTTCCTGGTGACAGGCAATGGTGGTTCGATATCAATGATCACATGACGATGCGCATCATGACAATTTGTATTTCTGACGAAATTATGATTTATAGGCTACAAAGAATTAGAACGGATTGGCTTTTTGGTCAGATTTTCTAAATCAGAATGGTCTTTTTCCATCCCAGGTCTCTCTCTAGTGGTAGGCCTGGTGTTGTACATCTCCAGCATTAATGATGAGATGCTGAATAGGACCAAGACAAATGAGGCTTACTTCAGCTACAAGTATGGATGGTCCTTTGCCTTCGCTGCCATCTCCTTCCTGCTCACTGAAGTAACTTCCTCCACACAAATTCAAAAAGACATAAGTGGCTGAGACGCTGGGAAAATATAACAAATGTAGTATATTATTGGTAACATTTCAGATTTGATTCTTGTCTAGTTGCTGTTATGTTTTCTTATTGTGTATATGCCTGTGTTCATTTATGTATTACCAGACGGCAGGCGTCATGTCGGTCTACCTGTTCATGAAGCGCTACACTGCCGAGGAGATGTACAGGCCTCACCCAGGCCTCTATGGGCCCCGCCACAGCAACTGCTCCAACTACTCCGGTCAGTTCCTACACCCGGACGCGTGGGCACAGCGAGGCCGCAGCCCCTCCAGCATCTCAAGCGATGCCTCCCTCCAGATGAACCACTCCACCTTCCCGGCTCTTCTCAAGTGTCCCGAGTATGACCACATGTCCTCCTCCCCATGCTGAGGCCTGCCTGAGGCCCTGGAGCCTGGGCAGCGGGTAGCACACACAACCCCAGGAAGGGGGAGTCTGGCTGGGTTGCTGGGTTAGAGTAGGTTGGTAGACTAGGGAGGTCATTCTTGAAGAGGAAAATGAAGGTGCCTAACGAGAGTTGGTGTACTGCCTCTTTTGAAGTCCCCCTGTACAGTTTTCAGAATTTTGGCACATCTGCGACATGCCCTGTAATCGCATCCACACCTGAACACAGGACAATCACGTCTTTCATTGAGTCTTCAATGCTGTCCAAAGCACTGCCTTGAAAATGATATAATCCCGGCTTAACCCTGATTCTCTGAATTTTCTGCTCTTCATCACACTGAACAAGAGATTTTATACATTTCCTTGCATGAATTCAAAATACTATTACTATGAGGTGTAGCTTCAATTAATCTGAAAGCGAAAGGGAAGTATAGTTCTCTATCCGGGGCGTTGTTGCTGAAGTTGTATAGTACTGCTTCTCCCCAAACAGCTCTGTTGCTTTCTGTCAAGGTGTTTTTTTAAGTTAGAAAAGAGTAACTCAACAAAAGCTTCCAAGCCTGATTTGAGTTTAAGCTCACGTCCAAAGTCATGTAGCTTCAACCTCCCTTCCTCACTCCTCAGCAGATTTACCTGGTGCGGTTCGGCTTGGGTCATGCTTCTGCCACGCTCTTTCGTTCCAGTTTGCGTTATAACCATTGTCAACTGCGTCCAGTCATGTTCATGCAGAACCTCAGATGATCTGTTACCGGCAAGCTGCCTCAGTCAGGAGGCTACGAGACCCAACCTCGTTGATGGCACCTGGTGTTGTCTTGGATACTGAAATGGACAACGTAGCTGTAGGGCAGCCACCTAACATCCCTAATCTGACTTGGTGACTTGGTGAGGATGTGTGCCACAGAGCAGCAGGTGGCCAGCACTGCATTCCCTCAACGCCATCACCATGCTGCAGGTCAAATGCCAGCAGAGTTTAACAAGGTCTTCAATGCCCGCTGGCAACTGCAGAGAATCGCTGGAGGAGAACGGTTGGATGAAGTGTCTTGGGCCATCTTCATCCAAATACACATCCCGGGGCCTTTGCTTGCACCAGGGGGGAGAATAACGGCACTCACGGCGGCCATCTTTGATTCAACCTGACAGAAACGGCATAAGGTACATTATTGCTCTCAAAGTAGCCTGGGTGGCAGTGCCGATGTTTAAGCAACTCTGCCCTTTCTTTTGCATCAGCTCAGCTGCATCATATGCAGTTCAAGACAAACCCTAAGAGAGAGAGTAGGTAGCCTACACATTCCACACCAGTCAAGTGACCGCAGGCCTTATTGCAAGATGGTTTCCCTGATGTAGGCAGCCTGGTTCAGTGGCCATTGATCCCCCTGGGGCGTGTAAATCCCCACTGTAATTATTGTTCCCAGGAGGAAGGGTTATTGCACAAGAACCTGTTGGCTCCTCGCCATGAATGCCCAATGAAGAGAAGTCCTGAATCAGAGAGGATCCAGATTGTAGCACCGGGAAGGCAGCTATTTTGACAGGATTGAGCCCGCGTTGGCCTTGAGAGATGTGTTTGTCGAGTGTGTTCAGGTGTGGACGCGATAAGTGAGCGTACCCCATGTTGTTTCGTACCTGATGTACGCACTGAGGGAACGCTTCATGTTCAGTATAGGCTTTTCTCTACCCATAAACCTTCACAGGACTTAAACCAACTCTGACTTGTAAGATATGATACTGGGAGATCAAAAGAGAAAATGTCTCCTCTCATCATTCGTATATCTCAATTATATTTATGATAATCATGTGTTTTAACAGTACTTCATTATTTTATGATTATTTTCTAATCCTCCATGACCATCTTACAGTCAGCACTTTACTGTCATAGAGGCAGAGATAAAGTCTGTATATTTTTGAATGGAAACAGAGCAGGAAGGTGTCACCACACTCCTATTTGCGTCTCTTCGGAATCAAAGTATGTCGTTAATGCAGTGAAAAGAAGGGAACCAGGGGAATGACATGAAAGCAGAATGACAAGAAATGAAATATGGTGTATTGCCTCTGAACATGGATTGGGGGTCATTGTGGCCATCAGATGTGGAGGGCCAGTCTGAACGTATGAAATGCTGACGGGGAAGCAGGTGGGTATAATAGATAGAACCTGAACTTGTGCAAAGTTACAGCCAACACAAATGACTGAACCAGAGGACAGTGTTCTTTGGCAATGGGTACAATCGTTGAACATTTCAAATTAAAATATGTTTTCTATCAGATGCCATATTCTAATGTATCCATGGTTTATGACTCAGATGCCAGCTCTTTTGGGCATGGAGACCGGACTGTATTCCAGTTGGCAACCTAGGTGCCCATAGTGTTACAGTTGTGCTCAAAAGCATACCCTTGGAGAATTGGTAATATACAGTATGTACCATTTCTAAATAAAACATGAGTGAGCAGGCAAAACAAATGTTTTTTTTATTTCTTATGGGATTCACATTCAACTGAAGGTCATAACAGAATGGCAAAACTATAAAACAAAACATGGTAACAAAGAAAAAAAATTACTGACCCCTAAAGTCTGCATACCCTTAGTTATTAATACTGTGTATTGCATCAATTTAGCATCAATGACAGCCATTCGTCTTGGCAAAATGCCTCCGGGTCATGCAATGTCTTGCATGAACCGCACGTTTGAGATCTCCGCAGTGTCATGATGATATTAAGGTCAAGAGACTGTGATGGCCACTCCAGAACCTTCGACTGGAGGGTCAACTTGGCCTTGTGCGTAGGGTCATTGTCGTGCTGTTGAGTCCCAGAGCGTCCCATGCATCTCATTTTGTGCAGAAGAATGCCAATTGTCTGCCAGTATTTTCTGATAACGTGCTGCATTCTTCTTGCCATCAATTTTCACATGCCTTTAGAGCTCACACACCCCCAAAACATCAGTGAGACAAACATTCCGTTGACTATAGGCCTTGATAATCCCTCTCCAAACATAGCGCTTATGGTTGTGACCATTAAGCTCTATTTTGGTCTCGTCACTTAATGTGTGCCAGAAGCTGTGAGGCGTGTAAAGGTGTTGTCAGGCATATTGTAACCGGGATTTTTTGTGGCATTGGCACAATAAAGGCTTCTTTCTGGTATCTTGACCATGCTGCTCATTTTTCTTCAGGTATCATCGTATTGTGCTCCTTGAAACAACCACATTGTCTTTTTCCAGAGCAGCCTTTTTCCATAGCAATTTTTCTCCTGAAGTTACCTGTGGATTTTTCTTTGTATCCCAAAACTTTATTCTGGTGGTTTTGGCTGAAATCTTTCTGGGTCTACCTGACCTTAGCTTGGCATCAAGAGATCCCAGAATTTTGCAGTTCTTAATAAGTGATTGAACAGTATTGACTGTTTTTTTATTTTCCATCTTAATAAAGTTTTATTACCTTGTAACATAGGTTTTTTGACAGTTCTTTTTTGCTCCCCATGGCTCAGTATCTAGTCTACTCAGTGCATTCACATGAGAGCTAACAAACTCATTGACTATTTATACACAGACATTCATTGCAATTTAAAAAGCCACACGTGTGTGAAATTCACCTTCAATTGCCATTTTCACCTGTATGTGTCACCTTGTGTGTCTGTAACAAGGCCAAACATTCAAGGGTATGTACATTTTGATCAGGGCCATTTGGGTGATTTCTGGTACTATGATTTTGAAAGGAGCCAAAAAACTATGTGATAGTAAATGGCTTCATAGGCTCAATATCCTTAAATAATCCTAAAAATGTGATCAGTCATATTTTCAAAAATTTGCTAAAATTTCACAATTTCTGCCAGGGTATGCAAACTTATGAGCACAACTGTATGTACTGAATAGGATGGCATTAGGGATACATTTCCTAATTAACCAAATATCTTGGTTGGAAGAATAGAAACCAATTTTACTGTATTAAATGTGACTAAAGTCTTAGGAAATACATATTATGTTCTTTATAATATTTAGGCTCCAATCACTGCTATAGTACTCAACCGAAGTTGTAGTTAAAAAACAAGGATAATTCATTTCTAGTCTGTTATTATTGTTAGTGTTCATTGTTGTTACTAATGTTACTTTAACACTAGTAAATGCTGTTCATGACTATGAAAAATGGTTCTCCATAAAATGCATATGCCATGTTTGCCCTTCATTCTGTTTGATATTGTTAATTGTATTTTGGAGAAAATAAAATCAAAATGGTAAAAGCGCCAAATAAATATAAAATGTCTCACATTATCGAACACTATATATTTAATCATGAACATGTAATTAACTTTTATACAGTATAGTCTACATTTATAAGCTATATGCCATCTGGATGTTTTGGAAATGTGTAGGCACGGTAAGCCATTTGCTTCTTGTCTTGCATAGAATGAGCTTTTCCATTTGTTGTAACTGAACAACAGTTTAGAAAACATTAGCGAGTCAGATAAAATGTTAAAAGATGTTGAAATCTGCGTATTTTTACAAAGTAATTTTCATGATGTTTGATGTGCAATCTACTGTATATCTCTATTGGAAATAAAAAAAATGCTGTATTTAATATAGTAGCATACCTAAAGGCAAAATGTAGAAATGTCTTTAAAACAACTTTATTCAATTAATGGTTCACACATATTCTTTCATCCCCTTACTGCATAACATTAACGATTTTGTCACGTTGCTGCTCTCTAGTGGTTAATTTTGTACACTGCATGGTTACTACTGCAGTATTGTTACTACTACAGTAATTGACAAACTGATATCACTTCTTATGTGTATCTATTATCAAGATGCTCAAATTTGTGCCTCTGTTCCTTTCAGTTATTTATCTGTGTCACACCAAGAGACCTATCAAAGATAACACTAAACACAATGTTCTTTCAATTAGCCAGCTAGCTACCATAGTAACATCATTTTATCACTGTGTACGCTTTCTAAAAAAGCATGGACTGCCGTTTATAATTAGAGTCAGTTCAGTATCTATTGGCTATATATCTTTTGAGACAGCTTGGCTGCACTGTATGGTGAATTAAGAATAATGATGAACTTCTTATTACAATTTTCAGACACACCCCTCAAGGGTGATTTGAACCATTTATTACAGAGATCAATCTTTAGTTTAGGGTATTGATATGCACCACTCATCAAGATGATGGAGTTGCAGCCTTCGTTATATTATTAGGCTCCATCCCTAATTAACAGATTTGAGATGCATTCCTGATTTCATGTAGGCAACAGGTAACCTTGTGGCAAGCCCATTAGATCAGTTGCCCGAGGTTTCTGGATCAAATCCCTGAGTCGACACTGTGACAATAAGCATTGTTGTGCCCTTGCTCAAGTCAATGAACCCATCTAAGGACATTGGACAGGGACAGCAACATGTTTTTCAAGCCTGGTACTCCTGAGGTGTGGGCCAAGACCTCATGTCCTCCTATGTTTTAACAGGGCAGGAGACCGGGACAATATAGCAAGTGCATTCCTTAGATCTACAAGGATTTACAAAGGAGATGGAGAACAGACCCTATTCCCCCAGCACAATAATATATCAGCGTAATCCTGCCCCAGCACTGAGTGAGTTTCATAATTTTCATCAAGGATGTACTGTACGTAACCATTCCGTCAAGAAATCACTGTGGTTGTTCGAAGTACAGGGAATGAGATGTGGACATTTCCGCCCCTCCACGATCCAAAACGTGATATTAGTGCAGACATGCACCCTGTGAAAAGAAGAGGCACTCTACCTCTGTACTACAGGGACACCTAGTGTCAAGCACAGATAGGCTCCAGTTATAACAGCCTTATGAAATCCCCATATATAGGGCCAGGTATAGCCTTTTGAGGGTCCTAAGCAAACTCAGATTTAGGGCCCCCTACCTTAGTGGTCCCTAACGATAGGGGGCCCTAAGCGACCGCTAGAACTGTCCCTGCCCTCTAGATATGGTGAATTGTCTAGAACTGTCCCTGCCCATATACACATGGTGAATTGTGTAGAACTGTCCCTTCCCATATACACATGGTGAATTGTCTAGAACTGTCCCTGCCCATATACACATGGTGAATTGTCTAGAACTGTCCCTGCCTATATACACATGGTGAATACTGTCATTATTTGCATCATTTCTGCACCCCCTCTTTTTTATTAATGCATATTCTCATACAAAACAACACAATATACATACAGACAAACACAATATGTCCCCTTTCTGGTTGTGAACACATTCTTGGACAGGTTTAGAGAGTTAAAAGATGCATTATGTACAGATCTAGAAAGTGCAAACAGTCAAGAAGAGTACAAAGAACGTGTTAGACCCAGGTATAAACAGGGCAGGGGGAGGGATCGCCAGTCCTCTTCTCATTTCTTGCCTCTGGAGGACGAGCACTCACACTAGATATAAAACTCCAGTTTCTTTAAACGTTTAGACGAGATGCAAATACACAAACACACAAACCTTCACATGTGAACTCCCTCACAATCACTCTTGGGGATATTGAGGCCCCTCCACCTGTAGAAATTGCAAGAGATCTTCTCAGTTGGTTTAACATCCTAATTATCCCCAAAAAGGCTAAAGTGAGCCAGCAGATCTCAACACATTTTGCTTAGAATGAACCAGAAGGAGAAGGGGTCAGGTGGACAGGGGATCTGGAATGATAGAAAGAGGGAGATGGTCTTTCTTTGCATAGTACAGTGGCAAAGAATGTCATGGTTTCCAAATACCAGATTGGTGGACAGGGCTTGGGCTCTGTGAGATGGTGGACAGGGCTTGGGCTCTGTGAGATGGTGGACAGGGCTTGGGCACTGTGGGATGGTGGACAGGGCTTGGGCTCTGTGAGATGGTGGACAGGGCTTGGGCTCTGTGAGATGGTGGACAGGGCTTGGGCTCTGTGAGATGGTGGACAGGGCTTGGGCTCTGTGAGATGGTGGACAGGGCTTGGGCTCTGTGAGATGGTGGACAGGGCTTGGTCTCTGTGAGATGGTGGACAGGGCTTGGGCTTTGTGAGATGGTGGACAGGGCTTGGGCTTTGTGAGATGGTGGACAGGGCTTGGGCTTTGTGAGATGGTGGGCAGGGCTTGGGCACTGTGGCCTGTTGGGCAGGGCTTGGGCATCATCCTGAAAAAATCCAAGGATCGACTGGGATTTCTGGGAAACCTGGCAATTTCACCAGAATTGTCCAACGGTATCTGTAACGCACTGACCAGCTAATAGATGGGAAATTCATATTGAGAATCCATCTTAAGTTGCAACAGCAAGGTAGAATTTCTATTTAATTGGAACAATCATTTCAGTAGCCAATGCAAAAAACTCTAAATAATTGGACTACTTCAGGAAAATGTATTATAAAAAGGATAATAACATTTATCAAAAGTATCAAACTGCAGTACAGCTTGCTGGATACATGTTTGTTCTAAACTTTAAAAAGAATACTGGTAGGAGTCAGTATGACATAAACATTTAAGTTATCACTAAGTTAACTATTGAATAAAACTTACTGGAAATATTCGAATTTAAGCAGCATTAGGGCTCACAGTGCAGGTTAATTGACTGAGGACATATTATTATTTACAGCCAAAAAATTAAAGGAATACGTAATCATCACAGTATAACACCAAGTCAATTACATTTCTGGGATATTAATCTGTCCAGTTAGGAAGCATAATCAATTGTGAATCACTGTCACCTATTTTGGTACAAATGAAAGTGACAACAGGTGCACTGGAGAGGCAACTATGGTACAGACCTCTACATGCTTTGTAAGTAGGAAAACCTGCAAAATCAGCAGTGTATCAAATACTTGTTCTCCCCACTGTATATACATACTTCAGTAATAGATAGATCTATTGCAGTGAACAATGAGGAATGAAAAACAACGGTAGTATTGTGCGCTAATAAACATGCCTCAAAGATGCCTCTCAAAAAAGAAAACGTAAGGCTTATTGCAATTTGAGATCCAGAAATAATTAAGAGCCCACTGCATCTTTTTAGTTTCCTTTCCAAAAAATCTGAAAAGGAAGGTTTTAAGTGAGGAACAAAAGCGTTCAATTTGCAGTGGTCTCTTGATTTTATCCTTTCTGTACCTTTTTCCAGACCTGTATTTGGAATAATGTGCATAATCTATTATTGCTTGATGACTATATTTAGAGGTGAAAAATGACTGAATCTGTAAATTATTTAAGATATTACTCAAAATAATAACTTTTATAAACAGAACAAAAACAGCAATCCCAATGATTGGTTATAGGCGAGGGTAATAATAAAAATAAAAAGTAATGTGCTTCCTAAGCTTGAATCGTGCAGCTCACTGAGCTCAGCCTTCCATTGCACAATTCGCTTGTCAACACTACATAGTGATTTGAATTGAATGGGAGGTGGGCTTTGCTATGTGTATATCATGAACTTTAGCAAGGAGAGCTGGTGCTGCCATGTTTGCATCCTTCGTTGCCACTTGCTACTGGAGATAAGAAAAGCTGTGTAAATCTACGTTAGCTGTACTGAGGGAAATTGGGTAATGTAAAAGAAGAAAATAAAAAATAACGGGATAACTTAAATAAAATAACTAACAAATTACATTACTTGTTACCATTAAAAAGTCTGACTACGGTAACACGGTCTCCCCAAAACTAAAGACAACTCCCAGAAATGTAATGGTTTTGCAGGTGGTGGCCACAAACAATTGCACTCTCTATATCTTCATCACCAGAATTGGCAGCAAGATCGGTTTGGTGGTAGGTCAGTGATGGTCTGGGGAGCTAACGTCACCTTGACTGCTGTTAGATACTGGGATGAAATCCTCAGAACCATCATTGGACTACGCTGGTACAGCGGGCCCAGGGTTCCTCCTGGAACAGGACAATGCCGGCCTCATGTGACCAGAGTGTGTAGGCAGTTCCCCGATGATGAAAGCATGAATGCCATTAACTGGCCCTCACGTTCCCCAGACCTCAATCCGAGAACCTCTGAGATGTTATGTATCGGTGCATCTGACGCCGCCAAGTAGCGCCAGACTGTCCAGGAGCTCACTGATGCCCTGATCCTGGTCTGGGAGGAGATCCCCCAGGAAACCATCCACCGTCTCATCAGGAATATGTCCAGACATTGTCCGGAGTGCAAACAGGCGCAAGGGCCAACCCCACTTCTGAGTCACATTATGAGTTGCCATGATGAAAATCCCGCAAGTTGGAACAACTGTGATTTCAATTGTTTACTGTAATCTTGAGTGTAACGTTGAATGCAATATTCAGTTGGTTGGTGATTTTGGTTTCCATTGACCGTTGTTACATTATTTTGTTCTCAACAAATATATTTCCTTCATCGAGATCTGATGTGTGATTTAAGTGTTCCCTTAATTCTTTTGACCAATGGATCTACAGAATAGTTACAGGGGGAGGAGAGGAGATGAATAAATCAATTGCAAGCTGTAACCTTAGATAACTCCTCTGTACAGATGAAGCTCCAAGAGGCTTCTCAAAAGTCATAGCCTAACATAAGCTATTATTTCCTGATTGCTGAATTGGTCCATTATTATGCAAGTAAGTATTCCAAATATGAGAGTATTTGTGAGACTAATGTGGAATTGGATAAGGATGATTAAGTACACACTGAATCGAGTCACAGATTACAAATTCAGATGGCACATGCATAGTAATGGACCGATACAGGTGTCAGCAAATCAGGAAATAACTGAAGGCCTCAATTTATCATTCCCAATTCTATTGGGTGCTTGTCTGAAAACTATTCTTCAGAGGATAGTTTGATGTTTCCACAGATTTTTTATTTATTTTATTCCCCCCTCTGTTTCATATGCTCCTTTCATTAGAAAGAGAGAGACAGCGAAATAGACAAGAGCGCCTGAGGCCATAGTTTCAGAGTACTGCCCCTGTCTCCAACGTTACAACGCAGCGCACATCAGAGCACGGGAAATAATATCGTTCCTTCGAAACTGCCTGGGCGAATCACGAGTTTGTGTATGCTGATGTGCACGCACCAAGAGACATCTACTGGCCAAGCGATAACTCTGTAGGGGTTTGGTAGAACGTTGGGATGCGATTACCCACGTTCCATATGGCCAAGAGTAAAGGCTGTAGAATGTTGAGAACAAAGGTAATAAGAAATTGCCTAGAGCTTGAAAACGCATCTTAAATAATTGTCTTTTGCATATAACTCTCAGGTAAATTTATTGCTTGACAACAATACATCCCTGATCCTCTTATTAGTGTTGTGGGGGGAGTTGTCGGGGGAGATATAACTGTTTTCATTGTTGATTGAAAAATATATATATATATTCTGTGGCATTGATAGTTTCTTTTTATGGCCCTTGTTCTATATACCTCTTGTTATTTCTTATATCAGTAGCATGAGTCTAATTTCTGTATTATAGTACATGTGGTTAGCTGGCAGGAAATGATCCGGTCTGTATTGATGCTCCCAGTAAGTCCCAAAAAAAGTCTAAACTTCATGCATTCAAATGTTTGCTGTCTTTTGCTAAAAATGAACAACATTTAGATCTGGGCTTCCCAGGCTGTTCTGGGTATGTTTATTATATCAGGAACATGGTAAGCTGTGAAAACTATAGCTCTGAGGTTGCTCGGGATGGTTAGAGTATTCAGGGCCGATAGACTGTGCAATGGTCCAAAAGTCACCTCTTCAGAGGCCTAAAATACTATTTCCTGTCCTAAACAGTTTTTGTTAACTAGTCTCACTGACAAAGTTTCTACACCTGCGATGTTTGAAGCAGATAAAATCACCTGTCCTTAATTAGCTATAATGGATGCTGAATTGGTTATTTATTGTTTTACAAGTTTTTAGCACTGTTGTAGATAAACATCCGCTGTTTTAAAAAAAGAGAGTCAAAGACCTACAAAATAGAGATGTAGCATGGGTCAAGGATTGGGAAATTATGTTAAAAACTCGTTTGAAAAGAAAGGCTGGGTATTACACCAAGACTCTTACAAACGTCACTGGAAATCCACTAACATTTTGGAAAACTGTAAAGTCACTGAAAATGTAAAGTCGTTCAGAGCAAGCACCTGTTTCTGATACAAGTCACATAATCAATCACAATCAATATTTTGCATTAACATTTTAATAATTCTGAGTGTCTCTTTGATACGGTTATAAAGCTTTCACATTATGAAAATACAGTGGATTTTAATGGGGAATTTAATTTAATAACCGAAAAAAAATATATATTTTTGTGATGCATTGAAATTAAAGTTATTGCTGTGTTGTTGGTATGACATTAATAAATCATAAGTGGGTGACCTTCTGGTTCCAGGTCAAGTGTGCAGAGTCCCCTATTTTTGATTCACTAAATACTTTCTTCTAAATGTAATGTAAATATAATGATCTTGGCAACGACCCTCCTATATAAAAGCGCAAATCTAGCTAAGATTCTTGAATCCTTGATGAATGTGCAACTCTGTTACATGTTAACTCTGTTAGATGACGAAGCTGTCCGTCACCTCACCATCACACTATCGCTGATCCAGGGAAGATTTTTGACAGCAAAACCGACATTTTATCATTATAGACCCAGCAATTTGCAATGGCAACAGCATGGATAAGAACCCTTAGCTATGTACTTACATGTGTTTCCTTTGTGAACATTGTCAGTACAGTGTCATTTATTTTTTGTGAATGATCAAAATTGAGTACAGCTAGTTATACAGCCGAGTGTAGCCTAGTCAACAATATGTTGGACTGCAATAGACAACTGGGATCTAGATATAAAGATATGTCAGATGTAAATACAGGATAATAATGACAATACAAAAACTTACTAGGGATTCCATTAGCTAACAAGATAAAATATTTATCAAACTGCATATCTGGAGCTAAACATTTTGCAATTACTCACCGATCAGAAAGCAATTCCACACCAACGTTTGATAGAGAATGATAATGATAATTGAATAATGATATGAAAAATATAATGAACTCTTCCGAAAAAAAGCACTAACTCAGACTATGACATTCTTTTTAGCTTTGCTAACGTTAGCTTATGTTTTCTGGTTGCTAGTTAAAGAGCAGGAATGGGAAACCTGGATGGGGGTGGGGACCACAGATATAATGTACTGGTTATCAGGGGGCCGCAGTTAACTTGGAATAACATCAGGGGGCCGCAGTTAACTTGGAATAACATCAGGGGGCCGCAGT
>JACXGJ010006366.1:15615-34826 GCA_016801105.1 Esox niger | reverse complement strand
CACATGCCTAATTTTGTTCGAACAATCATTGCACACTTCCTGTAAATGGTATAAACTTCGTTTCACTTCTCAAATATCACTGTGTTTGTCTCCTATATGATATATTTAACTGATTTTTTTTATCCTAAGAACCAACGATTTATGAAGGAAAATCATGGACATTAACAAGGTTGCCCAAACTTTTGCAGACCACTGTAGTCTCAGCCTAGGGATTCCCATCATAGTTACTGGGATATCTACAGTGGTGTAAGTTTTCTTTCCAACCCTAATTCAGCACACCTGATTCCAGTAGTTAGTTAGATTAATAGCTAAATTGCTACCGGTGATGGAGAACCTACAGGACAGAAAATCCCCAGGAACAGGGTTGGGCAGCCCAGTGTTATACTTTGTTGTGTGGCTGATAGTCATCAGAACATTCCTCCATGAACATCCACAGGAGCTTCAAGAGAAGAGCTCCTCGCGCTCTCAAGGAGATCCGCAAGTTTGCCATGAAGGAGATGGGAACTCCTGATGTACGCATCGACACCCGTCTGAACAAGGCTGTGTGGACCAAAGGTGTCAGGTAGGAGCTATACTCACGAGAGACCCGGGCCGTCCTTTGTGGATTTGTTCCTGGAGTAGGGCAGACAAAAACACTGGTTCTGCTGCGCATGCTATTTTTCTCCAATCTGTCTTTTGAGTGGGCCTTCATAGTGGTGCAATGATAATAATAAAAAATAATTTGTGTTTGGAAGCACTGGCAATAGCATGCATTTGCCATTATAACAAAGGAAAGTTATTTGACAGATTTTATTTGGAAGCAAGTTATTGACCATCTTGACTCAAAACTCACCTTAGGGTTTTAAACTCACCATTGCTATACTGTTTTGACCTGTCAACATCCATTCCAAGCCATCTCTCTCCCAATGATGTTTATAAAAGTGTTTTTATCTTTGCCTGAACAAATATTTCTTATGTGCCAAACTAAAGCAATTTCCACATAGGTCAATGGCCTTTCTATGTCCTGGATAGGCAGACAGAATAACTTATATATTTTATTTGTAAATGTATGAACGTGCTCCTCCATAACTGACACACTGTCTATAAGATTGCAGCATCCACCAACTTTAGTTCCTGTTCTCCTGACAAGAAATTTGAGATGTTGTGGACAAGTTTTGTTTACTTAACCTTATCGTATCCTGAAGAAGAAAACATTCTTATTGTACTGTTTAAAAAGTTGCCAGCACATTCACTACTTTCACAGGCATCAATTTGTTTCATACAAAGGAAATTTCAAGAGTAGGACTATGTGCCCAAAGCCATGAGCATAGGGTTCTAGAACTGCGGGTGTTGGCTTTATACCAGTTGACAAAATGTTTGGAATTGAACTCCTGCTCCTAATTAACCAGTACAACCATGCCTGGTGGTTGTGAACACGTAGTATAAATGTTTTCTTTTTCTTAATACTAACATTCACCTACATTATTGCAGGAACGTGCCATACAGAATGAGGGTGCGATTGTCCAGGAAGCGCAATGAGGATGAGGACTCCCCAAATAAACTGTACACACTTGTCACCTACGTCCCTGTCACTACCTACAAAGGTGAGTGAACTGATTCCAAATGTGTCCATTTAGGACGGCTCCAGAAAGGCCACGTACTGAAACACATACATTTGTTGTAGATATTTATTGCTTTTTCTGTACAAAATTTCCGTCTGGCATTTCTGTTGAATATTTGTTCTTTTCCCCACAGGTCTACAGACAGTGAATGTTGACGAGAATTAAATCTGTCTTCAACACTTGTGGAATAAATGTGTAAAAGGAGTTTTGTGTTTTTTTTGTCTTATTCTAAACGGAAATCATAACATTTTAGGTCTTCTTCATGAACATGTGCTTACTTGAATAGGATAGGCCTGTGTAAAAGGATTGTCTTTGACGGCTTGGAAGAAGTTGTCGGCCAATGATGAGACCAAGATGACAAGGCTGAGAAAGTTGCACTAATATTTTTAACTTGTTGAATTGCCTGTGACTTGTTGAATTGGTTATGACCTGTTGGGCTTACAATTTCCACTGAAAATAATTTTTTCATCCAATGTCTTATCGGTAGGCTTACTTGGTTTTTGTTTGCATATTATTTTGGATTTTTGTAGTCAAAAGTGCTTTATCAATACTTTTTTAAATATCTTGTCCTGTAAGGCTAAAGGACTGGTTTTAATCATTTTTAAACTGGCTCTAAGACCTGGGCAAATGAATTGGAATTAAATAGCAGGTAGCAAAGTGTTTTTGCCCTCTGGCTGAAGATGCCTGCATTATGGCCTGTGGCTTCATCCAGTCAGTCAAGTTTTTTCAGGCAGCCTATTGAAAAGGGTTCTTTACAAATTGGTATTTCGAAATTTCATTTCAGATCTTAAGGTTCAATCTGATTTGTGAAAAGATAAACTGGGGAGACACTAACATTTAAGTAGTGCTTCACTGACTAAAAAAATCGTCCATGCTTACATCCTGTTAGTTGAATCCTGATCTCAGTGGCTATGGCCTATAAGCCAAGTATATCAAGGGGATACATTTAGCTTCTGGATAACTAAGAATACAAATCTCCTAACTGTCAATCTGTAAATACCAAGCAAATAAACGTGGGATAAATTTCACATTCATTCTAAAAGACAGCTGAGCCAGGATGAAAGCCAGCTTCAAGGTGAATGTTATTTCCACAAGAAATTACGTGTAACTAAACCCGTCATTGCACGTGTTCCCAACAGCCAAAACGCGATTGTGATTTTCTTTTAGTAGAATACAGAAACATGCTATCACTGATGATTGTATGATGTACGCTCTAGTACTGTGTTCTTTAGCAATAAGGCACAAGAGTCTGACTGACACGATTTGCCATTTTAGATTGGCAAAATGGCAGAAACCCAGGGGATGTCTTATTTGCGCTAAGAAAGGGGTAACCAACGTAATTTTAAAAGTGAGAAAGTGGTGTGATCAGCTCGTACCCTAGGTATTTGTCTCTTATAAACTGCGTGGTTTGATTCCCGAATGTTGATTGGCTGATAATCGTAGTACACTAGACCCAAAGATACAAGCACGCACGCGCACTCTTGTTTATAAAAACGTAGTGCAGTACTTCTTATTAGACAATAAATTAAGATTGTAATGGATGCCAGGTGAAAGAACAGTGTGTGAAAGCAATAGAGTATCTCGCAGCGTTTATTTTTGTTACGCACACAACAGTCGGAGACGACATGTTCTATGTTGCATCGTGCACTGCGATCGGTAATACGCTAGGGGGGGATATTAGTCTGTTATTTCATCAACATGGATAATGGGTCATGTCCTCCGACATCATTAGAGACTTTTTGACAATTGCGTTAATTTTAAATAGCTATATAACAGGTGAGACCTCTAGGCAGTGTCTTGGGAAACGTATTAATTGTTTTGATCAGGTCAAAGGTACCGGGGAGGATGCCAAGCTTGCTTGCTACACTACTCTGGGTAAAATGTATGACCACAGTGGCAGCTTCAGTACCTAGCTAGCTTGCTATCTTTTAGGCAAGCTGAAGTTAGCCAGATAGTTAGCGATAGCTAAGTGTCTATTTCCCAGGAACTGTCAAAACAACTATTACCGTTGATAGTTGTTTTGACAATGCCTGTAGTTGCCTATTTGATAATTAGCATATTTTAATTAAAATTGTTTTATTTGCTCAACGTAGTTAGTCATGGCTAGCTAGCTAGCCACTGCACACAAAGCTCTATACAGCATTGTACTGTAGCTTGGTTTATATAATTTATCTCCCTGGTAGTATAAATAGACACTGTCTGGTTAGCTTGATAGCTCTGACATTTACTAGAGCAATTACGAAGTGTCCTGACGTCGCATATGCATTACACCAACTCTGCCTGCGGAGTCCGTGTTATTGTCTTGTGTAACTATTTAGAGTCAATCGTTGTTGAGTCTGGTGAGAACGACTGTGGCATTGCTAAAACGTTGTATTCTGCAGGCACTACTGCAACTTTGATGGCCCACGGGTGATGCCCAAAAAGATGCGGCACCATTGGCTGCTCATCGGGGCTTGCGGCTGGGTGCTGCTCATCCTGATGTTTGCCAGCAAATTGATTAATTTCAACTCAAGGGCCACAGATGGTAAGTTATCAGTATTAGCTGACTACGCGTTTTATTACTTTATCCGTTGGAGTTAATTACATAACAGGTGACGGCACAACCATATAATTGTGTTAGTTTGTTTAGGATAAACGTGACAGATCATAACTGCTGTGCTGTTTGATGTCAATGTTTATTCATAAGGAATTGTCTTGTTGCCTCTTGATGTCTGGTCATTCAGACTACGGGGAGAAGGCTGAAAGTCAGAGTTGGACGCAAACAGAGGTTAAGACCGTCAAATCACCTCCTGTCCAGACATCAGACGGAAGAACTCCCAAGTCATCAGACCTGGTAAGTCTGTGGGTGTGGGTGTGTGTGCACTGTGAAAGGAAGCAGAATCATCTATTACTTGAATGATGTTTATTGATGTGTGTGTGTGTGTGCGTGTGTGTGCGTGCGTGCGTGCTTGTGTGTGGGGTCAGCCCTCTCTAGGACCCTCCGTCACATTCTCTCCTACAGACTGGCAGTCTCTGGAGACGAGACGTCTGGACCTCCTCTCATCTGTGTGTCAAAAAGAGTCCCTCTGGAACCTCACCCACACTTCAGTCAACACATTTGTCCTTGACCGCATCTTTGTGTGTGACAAGCACAAGATTCTTTTCTGCCAGACCCCTAAAGTGGGCAACACACAATGGAAGAAGGTTCTCATTGTCCTCAACGGTGAGGGAGCGGTTGGGAGTCATTTCAAATTCAAGAAAACGTTCAACTCTGAAACAAGTTGAGAGAAATCGTGTCTGTGACATTCTGGGCAGAGACACTGGATCTCAAGGATAATGTTAGTTTCAGTGGTGAATTCTTCCTGGTATGAGTCATCCCCCCTGCCATGAGCTCCCAGTTGTCTTGAATTTTGAGATTTCCTAGTTCTGAGTAGTCTTGAATGCACTCTTGGTGACTGGAAGGTGTTGCTTACAACCCACACACCCTAGGCCAAACACTACATCCACAAACTCCTCTTATTAGTGAATGGCAGCAGTGGAAGAATTTAGTGAGTCGCCAAGCAAGGGCAGGGATGTTAGAGATGGTGTAAGTAAGCATCTGTTGGTCTCGAATGCCAGGCAAAATGGACATTAATGAAGTGTTCTTCTCAGGAGTCTTTTCAACTGTGGAGGAGATCCCAGAGAACCTGGTCCATGACCATGAAAAGAACGGCCTGCCCCGACTTTCCTCTCTGACAAAGCCAGAGATCCAAGAAAGGTACAGTTCCAGGTCTTACGTCATACTTCATCTAGCCAGTCTTTTGAATGGGCGTCCAGGTTATGTAGGTTGTGCTTTTGAAGGTTTACACCCCCCTGGTACGTTTTCACATTTTGGTGATCTGGATTTTTCCAACCCACTTACCTTCACACAGATCCTGTTGTATTCATTCTATTTCCATGGGCTTGACATACTGATTTCTGTGTGTTTGTGTGTGGCCAGGTTAGACACATACTTCAAGTTCTTCATCGTGAGAGATCCATTCGAGCGGTTAATCTCTGCTTTCAAGGACAAGTTTGTGAAGAATCCACGATTTGAGCCCTGGTACAAGCATGATATCGCGCCTGCCATCATCCGCAAGTACCGAAAGAGCCACCGTGACAACGATAACAAGGCCACCACAGGCCTGCGCTTTGAAGACTTCATCCGTTATCTGGGTGACGAGTCCGGTCGGCGCCACATGGACCGGCAGTTCGGGGAGCATGTCATCCACTGGGTGACGTACGCGGAACTCTGCGCTCCTTGTGACATTAAATACAGCGTCATAGGGCATCATGAAACTCTGGAACTCGACGCGCCTTACATCCTCAAAGCAGCTGGGATTGAGCGCCTGGTGTCATACCCAACAATACCCCCGGGTATCACCCGCTACAATCAGACCAAGGTGGAGCGCTACTTCTCAGGAATCAGCAAGCGGGACGTCAAGCGGCTTTACGCCCGTTACCAAGGAGACTTCAGCCTCTTTGGCTACCACAGGCCGGATTTCCTACTTAATTGAATGAAAATGACATTGAGGACTTGAGTGTTACGGTGATGACATTATAATAACACCTCTAACCTAACATGCATCTTAATTAGTGTGTGGTTTACTGGGTGTAGCTGGCTACCTGGTCAGGCCTGGCTGCTGTAACAAGGGGCCCAAGTTGAGATAGAGACCCCACCATCCAGGTTTCAACCAGGCCAGATAAGCAGGCAGACGTCAGTCTGAGAACATGCTGATCTACTGCAGGCTGAGCTATTCCTGACGGCACATCCTGCCACTACCTAGCAACACTTCCTGCCTCTTCTATATGTAGCAACAGTCACGGGTGATGGCTGTAGCCATGTTTATTTCATGCCTCTACTTCCTGGTTCCTGGACATGAATGATACAATGAATGATGGCGTTAACTCACTACGGCTATGGCTGTAATTGCCATAACCCTCAATGAAGTGCCACACTAAAATGTTATTTAACCCAAGTTTTTGTATAATTAAAATGGCTTTATTTATACTAGAGGTTACTGTAACATACTGTGCAACAAGTTTGTCCGTCAATGATGTAGTGAACATACTGAAGATAACGATAACAACCAGAGCCCCAGGCTTTAATCCTCGGCCTGTACCAAAGTGGAAGTTCCACCCGAGGAGCCCAACAGATGTGCTGTAGGCAACGCCGTGTACACTCTCCAGAGCCTGCGACAATGGCGTTAACTCAAAGTGATGTACAAAAAGTGGTCGCCAAATTATGCCGTGCTCCGGTAATGGTGGTTGGGGGTGTAGATCTGGGGTGGGACAGGGGGATCATTGGGACCCATTGACCAGGACCCTCCCAATATGCCACACAGCAACACCTTGTCATCAGCTGAGGCAATGGATGAGGCTGCACCTGTACTAATCCCTGGGTGGATGTTAAGTCCCTTACCTTAGATGAATTTAAACGTCCTTCATGGGGATCCAGAGATAAAGCCAGTCCACAGGCTTATGTGATTATGACAGTCTGGGCCAGAGGTCATACCTAGCTCACTCTCTCGTGCACAGTCGTAGGCAGCCATGATAACTTAACACTCCGGTACAGTCCTTCCCAGATCTCTCCAAGGGATTGGTTGGGTGTCCCCAGGAGAGGTTTGAGAACTGCTGATTGTGTGCTTGTGGATGGGTGGTGGTGGTGGTTTCAATGTTATTTTCATGAGTTATTTTATTACTGACTTCCTCTTAATCCTTGCAATGCCAATGTCTTCTAACTTGCTGATTGGTCCACCACAAACTAGACATTACTAATCAGCTATCCCAGATGGAAACATCAGCCCAACACACTTTTAGAGATCTGAGGATTGGACATGGGTAAACAATCTGTTAAGAGCTCCAGCTTGCCCTCTCATAGGCTAGGTGTATATTAATATTGAAACTCAATAGTGTAATCAGATTTAGGGGTCCAATGTGGATTGATTAGGTGTTTTCTTGATCCCAACAATACCTCGTCGAATGGCAGCCATGAAGGGAGAAGGGAGGAGCTTTTTAGACAAATTATTTGTGATGTGTTGTCAGTCACATGGCAGAACTAGACTTGCTGAGTAAAACGTTTAATTTAACATGCTGTATAGAGAACTTGTCTTCAGATCTCAGAATTAAACCAAAACAGAGTACATTGTGAAAGTTTTAGGCCACCAGAAGAAATTGTGTAATGCTAGTAAACTGGGTCGTCACATTATTTGCTTGTGAAAAACAACGATAGTAAGAATACAAATAAACATTAACATAATAAAAGTAACAAGAACTTTGTGTTGATACCGTGTCTTGTGATATGAACGGCATCAGACTGGCTGACTCAGAGATTCAACAACAACTGAACCAGTGGTGGATTGTGTGGATGGGCGATAGAACAAAATGCAGAAAAGAAGAGTTTTGGCAAATCCTGCCAGAAGCCCAGATGAATTTACAGCAGAACTACTTAAAAGTAATCCCATGACAGTCTACTATTACAAGGCCACAAATTACTTAGACTTGTTCGTTTTCTTAATGTTTCTTTGGGTTTACTATAAATTGTTTTATTTTTTTCTCTAACTGCTCCAATAAATGTTCTCAGGTGGCTTAAGACTTTTGGACAGTACTGTGTGGATATAACATACAGCCATTGACAACAGTTTCCTGTGTACATAACCAGTTAACTGAAGTTATACAGTGTAGTAATAACTAGAACGATGTCATGATGCTAACGGTAGCCTTTCCACCAAAGTTTCTGGTTCATCTATGTCCTGTGAATAGAACAGGACAACATTCCCCAGGCCAGCATTTTGTCAAATATCTTGGCTGGGTCATATTCAAAACATTTCACAAAGTAAAAAAAACCCAAACACTTGTATATCCAAACCAGTAGGAGGCAGACACCATTTGGATCTGACCCTGAAGTGTTATTAGGTGACTTGAAACAAATATTTCCAGATTTGGCAATGAGGGTCTTTATCGTACCCAGACTGAAATGTTTTGTCATGGCATGCAGTCAGAAGGAAGATTTTGCGAGAGCAAAGTAGCGTTAGGGCAATGACAAAGTCTTAAGGAACAACAAAGTGCCAGCAATTTTTACAGACTTCCAGACATTGTGCTAAAGCTAATTAGCATTCACTAACAAAACCACCTGCGATGCCCATCATGTTGGACATTGACACTGTACATAAACATGGCATCCACAAGGTCAGCTGACCGAGGAAGTAGATGAGGGAGTAAACCTTCCACTATCCCTTTAATCCTGAGCTCAATTGAAGTACATCAAAATGTATTCATGCCATGAAGTACTACAACCACAATAACATTCATAGAAGTCACTCAAAGACTTTAAAACATTTGGCCAACAATGCCCTATGGACCATGTTCAAATGAAATGCACCACATAGAGAATAAATTGCCATTCGTGCCACAAATGTCCGGCGAACAAATGGTGCCAAGCTGGCTATGACACTGATTTAACCATACCAACCAAGGATAGGAGCCACTACAAATGAAACAACTAACCATTTTAATGCACAGTCTTAGAAACCAATGCACAACACACAAAACAAAAGATACAACTTCATTATAATGGGAGACTTGTCACGTTGACATTTAAAAAGACCCCACAAAAAACGTTGCTTGACTAAAACATCCAAACACAAAAAAAAGAAATGGACAATGTGCCATTCGGAGTGATGCAACGTACTTATGTATGCTTGGCTGTCTGTCTTTCAATGCATGTTTTTACTGCAAAATATTCATTAACAGTTCAATGAACAGTACATTGGACAAGGCTTCTACCACTCCCCATTGGCTAGCGTCTCCAGTAGTCTCTTTGGGAGAAGCTGTGCAGTACTTGTCGATCAATCATATAAATCTTCTAAAAGGACAGCACTGCTGACTTTGACAAAGTTTCAGCGATTTGTTTGTTTGATTTCTTCCACTGATTAAAAAGTCTAAAGCAGAGAATCGGGGGGCTTAGAGTTAGGGGAGCGAGGGGGGGGCGTCGTTTTCAAACCCGATTAAAATTCCTGATCAGAGATCAGTTTCATCATGCATCGTTTCAGTTTTACCCATAAGCCCCTTCTCTTGCTCTCAGGACACACACACCTCGGTGGGCTGTGGCGTACCGGGTCTGACCACCGGTGCGGTGTCGGCCTTGTCGGGCCCTGCGGGCTGGTTGCTGCTGGCTGCGGATACGGTCTTCTTGAAGAGACGCATGCTGAGCTGGAGGAGTTCACTGTCCACTAGAGGGACACTGGGGTACATCTGCTTGGTCAGGCCCTGCGGAGAAAGTCAGAGGCATTACTACACAGCCTACCATAAAAGGGATTAAACGTATGGCAGAGCACCTTCAGGACGTTCCAGGTTCATTATTAATAGAGACACTACAGTCAGGCCACACATCTATACACAGCACCCATTTCCGGTTATTGAGTACATGCAGCATCCACTCCCGCACCAGTTTGTTAGGTTCATGAAAATGGGTGGCTCCTACGGCCGCATCTGCCGTTTCCAGGGTCTCACAAACGGCTGGCCTTCTGTAGGCTAAAGGGTTTGTCCCAGTATCAGGCGGGTGTGTACACATTACAGATTACAAAGGCTGTGGAGAACCTGGCACACCTTTTCATTCTTGAGCAGCTGCCTGCGGATGGCCATGTCCCTGCGGGCACAGAGGGCTTTGCAGCAGGGGCCCAGGTTCCTCAGCAGGCCAGCCCTCTCCACCTTTCTGTTCAGGGCTGCCATGTTCAGTGCTCCCAGGTCATGCTCAAACAGCTTGTCAGCATCTGGAGGAACAAGGATGGAAGTCTGGATTAGACCGGCTGGCCATTCTGTGTAAAAACAAAACCATTACCCCATCGGTTCTGCAAAACATGTGATCTTAGACTTGAAAAGTACTTTTTAGTATGTTCTTTTGAGTCTGCCTACCTCCTTTTTTATCTTCCTGGCAGTGAAATGGCATAGATTAACAGACATGCCAAAATTCTGAATTTAGCAAAACTTTAAATACATTTGAAAAAAATCGAATCTGAATTCAA
Organism: Esox niger; assembly: GCA_016801105.1. NCBI lineage: Eukaryota > Metazoa > Chordata > Actinopteri > Esociformes > Esocidae > Esox > Esox niger. The sequence goes on along the minus strand of JACXGJ010006366.1, from coordinate 24,205 downwards.
GTGGTCTTCATTATGAAGCACTTCATTTGGCAGACCTTTTAAAACAAGATACCAGGCAAGCCTAGTTCAGCCGGCCCACAATTAGAAAGAATGTTATGTTGTTGTCCTGGCTGGATTCGATCTGCGGTGTCTTATGTGACCAACTGAGTCTTTAACCACTATGCTATTTAAACAGCGGGTGTAATTGCACGTTATAGAGATAGCAGGTATTGTTGCACGTTAGAGAATGAGGGTGTTGTTGCAGCAAGTGTTGATGTGTGTAAAGATTTGGTGTCTGATCATTTCCTGCATTGTCAAACCAATTAGTCAAAACTGCACGGTTCTCAAAACTAGTTCACTACATTATCTATTAACATCCAAACAAAAAACAGGTGCAATAGGATTGCAACACAATGTATTAGACGTATCCCAGAGCTAGCACACCTGATTCAACAGGTAAGGGTTTGTTAATTAGTTAATACGTTGATTCAGGTGTGCTAGCTCTGAGATACATCTAATAGATGGAATGGCTTGAGGGGCAGGAGAGGTTTGGGAACCACTGCTTTAGAAAACAGTGACAGTTGAATAGCCAAGCACTACGCAATGTGGAGTACGCTATGTAAATTGAAATGTTTTTTGTCGGTGTCATCCGTTCATTGCGATATAGTGGGGAGAACAAGTATTTGATAAACCAGCTGTGTTTCCTACTTATAAAGCATGTATAGGTTTTACCATAGGTACACTTCAACTGTGAGAGACGGCATCTAAAACAAAAATCCAGAAAATCACATTATGATTTTTAAATAATTAATTTGCAATTTATTGCATGACATAAGTATTTGATACATCAGAAAAGCAGAACTTAATATTTGGTACAGAAACCTTTGTTTGCAATTACAGAGATCATACGTTTCCTGTAGTTCTTGACCAGGTTTGCGCACACTGCAGCAGGGATTTTGTCCCACTCCTCCATACAGACCTTCTCCAGATCCTTCAGGTTTTCAGGGCTGTCGCTGGACAATACGGACTTTCAGCGCCCTCCAAAGATTTTCTATTGGGTTCAGGTCTGGAGACTTGCTAGGCCACTCCAGGACCTTGAGATGTTTCTTACGGAGCCACTCAGTTGCCTTGGCTGTGTGTTTCGGGTTGTTGTCATCCTGGAAGACCTAGCCACGAATCTTCTTCAATGCTCTTACTTCGGGAAGGAGGTGGTTGGCCAAGATCTCACTATACATGGCCCCATCCATCCTCCGCTCAATACAGTGCAGTCATCCCCTTTGCAGAAAAGCATCCCCAAAGAATGATGTTTCCACCTCCATGTTTCATGGTTGGGATGGTGTTCTTGGGGTTGTACTAATCCTTCTTCCTCCAATCAAGGCGAGTGGAGTTTAAACCAAAAAGCTCTATTTTTGTCTCATCAGACCACATGACCTTCTCCCATTCCTCCTCATCATCCAGATGGTCATTGGCAAACTTCAGACGGGCCCGGACATGCGCTGGCTTGAGCAGGGGGACCTTGTGTGAGCCGCAGAATTTTAATCCATGACGGCGTTGAGTGTTACTAAAGATTGTCCTTGAGACTGTGGTCCCAGCTCTCTTCAGATCATTGACCAGGTCCTGCTGTGTAGTTCTGGGCTGATCCCTCACCTTCCTCATGATCATTGATGCCCCACAAAGTGAGATCTCACATGGAGCCCCAGACCGAGGGAGATTGACCGTCATCTTGAACCTCTTCCATTTTCTAATAATTGCACCAACAGTTGTTGCCTTCTCACCAAACTGCTTGCCTATTGACTGTAGCCCATCCCAGCCTTGTGCAGGTCTACAATTTGATCCCTGATGTCCTTACACAGCTCTCTGGTCTTGGCCATTGTGGAGAGGTTGGAGTCAGTTTTATTGAGTGTGTGTCTTTTATACAGGTAACGAGTTCAAACAGTTGCAGTTAATACAGGTAATGAGTGGAGAACAGGAGGGCTTCTTAAAGAAAAATGAACAGGTCTCTGAGAGCCGGAATTCTAACTGGTTGGTAGGTGATCAAATACTAATATCATGCAATAAAATGCAAAATTATTTATTTATTTATGGATTTCTGTTTTAGATTCCGTCTCTTACAGTTGAAGTGTACCTATGGTAAAAAGTACAGACCTCTACATGCTTTGTAAGTAGTAAAACCTGCAAAATCAGAAGTGTATCAAATACTTGTTCTCCCCACTGTAACTGTATAGTTTTACTAACCAACAAATGGTATAACAGAATCATTAATTAGAAAGAGATTAACTGTAGATGGCTAGCAAATAGCAATACAGTTTCTATAATGAAAACAAAAAACATGACTCCGAACTGGTCCTTGTTGGTGGAATTCGTCCTCCTCACTACAACCGTAAACAGTTTTATTTTAGCCTTACTATCATGTAGCTGCTGATGGTGGTAGCAGAGAGGTTTTAGCCTATCCTGAACAAATCCTAATGCCTACTTTGTTTGGTCTGTGGCGAGGATCGAACGACGGTCGACTGTGTGGCAGTCTATCCACTACGCTATTTAACAGTGGGTACAACTCTGCCTACCTTTAGGGTCATCCAGTTCCTTCTTGCAGACTTCCTTGACCTTTTCCATGAGCTCGGGCCCAGCCAGCCGCTTGGAGACGCCCGCCCTGAGCAGCACCGCCCCGGGGGTGAACCTGAGAAGGGCTGCCCCTGCCGCACGAGGCTCCTGCTTCTGCTTGGGCATTAGGCTGGACCAGTCCACGTCAATGACGTCCAGGGGACCTGCCGAAACAGGACCATTAAGCTACAGCGGTCGAGGCACAACATGCTGGGTACCGATCACAGCCACGCTGGACCGACTCAGCCCACCGATGTCTTGTCAACAGCGTCGTCAGTACCTGGGGCCTTCTCCTCGTCCTGTCCGTCCTCTTTCTTCTGGGCGCTGTCCGCCAGGATCTCATCTAGCTCATCATCACTGATTGGCTCATACTCCTCACCACCAGACACCATTGAGCCGGCATCGTCTGCCTTGGCATCGTCCTCGTCTGTGGTACACCAACCAAACAAGGGTACACAATCAACAACCTGCTTCAAAATCCAAATGGTTAAAAAGAAAAAAGCATAGTCTCAAGTCAGTTTTGACCATGCCGGTATAAACAGGTGTGTGTCTGTTGTCGTTACCCTCAACGCTGTCCTGTTTCTCTGGTTCTCGTGGATCTGCTAGCAGAGGGTGATGGCTGTTGCCAGGTTTGTCCAGCTCCAATGCGCCATGTCCGAAGGCTTCTCTGGGGAGCAGGGGAGAGTACTCAGCCCTGTCTGGAAGACCCCTGTCCGGCCCCCTCATCATATCTGCCCTCATATGATCAGGTCTCAAGTCCAGTCTCATATCTGGCCCGCCTCTTAAATCGGCACGGTTGTCTCTCATATCGGGTCTCAAGTCCCCTCTTATATCACCTCGGATGTCCCCCCTCATATCAGGTCTCAAGTCCCCTCTGAAGTCTGGCCGCATATCCCCTCTCATTTCACCTCGAATGTCCCCCCTCATATCGGGTCGCAAGTCCCCTCTCAAGTCCGGTCTCTCCCCCCTCATATCGGGTCGCAAGTCCCCTCTCAAGTCCGGTCTCTCCCCCCTCATATCGGGTCGCAAGTCCCCTCTCAAGTCCGGTCTCTCCCCCCTCATATCGGGTCGCAAGTCCCCTCTCAAGTCCGGTCTCTCCCCCCTCATATCACCTCGGATGTCTCCTCTCATATCCCCCCTCAAATCCGGTCTGTTTTTGGGATCCCCGTGTGGCGGGAGGTCCATCAGAAGCATCCTCTCCCGCTCTCGGTCGTTGCCGTGGTCGCCGCCTCGATTGCCACCACCGAACTGGTCACTGCGGTCCCGGTCCCTCTCGCGCTCGTGTGGCTGCAGAAGACTCTCGGGCAGAAGCCGCTCCCTCTCGCCACGCATATCACGAAGGTCGCGCTCCCTCATTTGCTCTCGGTTCCCACCTCGAATGAGTAGGGGCTCACGGCCCCTTCCGCCCCACTCCCGCGGCCCCTCGGGGTCCCAGTCTCTCAGCTGTCCCTGTTGGGGGAGTAGCGGCCCTAAAGGTCCCGGTTGTTGCTGACGGAGATCCTTGCGCTCGCGCTCCCTCTCAAACTGCTCTCGCTCCCGTTCCCTCTCGCGCTCCCTCTCCCGGCTGTCATATGAGCCGGCCCGGGAGTGAACCTGGCGCTCTGACTCAGGGGAGCTTCGTCTGGAGCTGTGGCTACGTGAGTCCTGGCGGTCTGCAAGACAGGAGAAGGAAATTTATCAGCAATGAACAATTCATGAGGACAAACTAGGAGATATCCAATAAAGAAAAACTACAAATATAATCAGAACTTGGGCTAAACGTGGATTAGCTAACTAGCTAAATACATTTAAAGGACCAAATCATACTAACGATTTGATAAACTCCCAAAAGGATTCATAGTGTCTGTCCCTGTACCTGAGGAGGTGCTTCGACTGGGCTCCCCTCTCCTCAGTTGGTCGATTCGAGACTTCCTCTCTTCTCCCCTGGCCACGGGCAGCTCAGTCACTGCCGAACCCCTCTCTCGCTCAGCGCGCTCCCTCTCTCTCTCCCGCTCTCGTTCCCGGTCTCGGGAGTTGCCACCCTGGAGCTGGCGTCCTCTTCTGGATCGACCTGGTCCCTGGACAGGCTGAGGATCGTCTCTGTGGGATGACTCGTTGGAGGGCGAGCGGAGACGCCTGGAGGACGCCCGGCTTTGGTTGCTGCCAATACTGCTGCTCCTTTTCTGCTCTGGAGGCTTCCTCAGAAGGGGTTGGGACATGAGGGGCTGGGGAGTCTGGAGAAGCATCGGGGGGTCCTGGGAGAGCAGTGGGGCGATGGGTGGGGGTACGACCCTGTCCCTCTCCTTGCCTCCCCTCGGACCTCGCCTGAGGAGAACTTCCGTGGTAATCCTCTCAGCAGGAACCGTGGGAGGTGCCGTCACAGCTGCCAATTCACTGCCACGATCCAGCACGTCCTCATCAGACCAGTCGCTGAAGTTGGCGTCCATTTTGACCGCGTGTGGCAGGGGCTCGGTGGTCGGATGTGGCACGGCCCTCTGGGATGGCAGGTCTTCCTTGGATGTTGGCGGCGGCGTCCGGGGTCCTCTCTTGTTCCTCTTGCCGGGGGGAAGACGGGAGGAGGCCAGTTCCTCCTCCGATGCGTCCGAGTCCCCGCCTCGGGAGCGCTTCCTCTTCTTTTCAAGCGTCTTCTTTTTGGGCACCTTGCGGGGAGAAAGGAGAGGGGGTGGGGGGACGACAGAGGGGGGCTCTGGATTTGTAAACCTCTCTGGAGCTCCAGAGGCACCTACACCAACCTCTTCCTCCTTCCTGCCCTTCTTCGGGCCTTTCTTTTGGGACTTAGTCTTCTTCTTGACCTCCTCGTGACCCGACAGGGGTATGGGTTCTCTTTCCCTCTCTTCAGGGACCAATACCACAGGAGGAGGGGGGGGGCTGGGCTCCCGGACATCCCGCTCCTTACCCCTCCTGGAGTCTGATCCAGATGTACTGCTATCTGATGGGTTCTCCCCTCGCCTCTCCACTCTGGCCGCTCCTCCACGGTCTCCTCGGGTGTCGGCGTCCTCATCTCGCCGGCTCCGTCCCTCCCTCTTTTCCCCACTGCGACGGTCCTCGTCCTTCCAGCGGCTGGATTTGGCATCATCCGCCACAGGGGCGCTGGGAGGAGAACGGAGGAGAGGTTCCTGGGAGGGGCGCACCACCTGACTCAACAGCCGGTGTTTCTCACCACCTAAACACACAGGGGGAGGTGGGTTCTGTTGGTACCTCAGCATTGTGGAGAACGACGAATGTCAAAGAAACAACAAAACACCTCGTATCTTAAAAGGCTGCCATGGCTTGTTCTGAGGTGTAGAAGTGTCGTTTTTTGCAGGGAACGTACAGGAAATAGGGGTTTATCCTACTTATTAAAACGGCATACCTATAAGCAAACATTTACCAGTAGAAATGACGTGTTGCTAATAAGGAAAACACACAATTTCTGTTGGTGAATGGTCTTATGTTGCCGTTTGTTGGTTACTGTCATACATGTTTTCAAAGCGTAGTGTTTCCGAGTTCTTTTGCGTTCTGATTAGGTGTCCCATCTATCGGTCCCAAACACACCCAAAGTTCCCATATATATAAGTAATCAACGTGCCTTCTAGAACTTATTCTAGATTATCAGCGACAAATACTCAGCAATACCGTTGTAAAGCTAACTGATATCGTGGAGGGATAGTGAGGTGAGCAGGCCATGGCACCCTTTTATGAGTCCTTAATCCATACAGGACCAGTTTCCTCCAGACAGAGCCCGTTTGTGTGTCCCATTAAAGAGTGTCCCTACTGTCAGGTACTGGAGGAGGACGACACACTGGCACTGTGATGGGGAGGATGCTGACAGGGCCAGTGCCAGAGGTGGGACGGAGCTTGGGCTGGCCCCCACCAATCAAGCGCTCACTTTTCTCCTCCAAGCTGTTGTAGCCGTCACTGTCTGCAGGGGTGGTGTCACGAGCTCGTTTCGGGGAGGGCCGCGTCGGACTCGGGGTGCTCTCCACGCGATGCCTCTTCCGGCTACAGGGACACGAACGAGACAGAGTAACCTCAGCGGCGTGGTGCTCATGCACCTAAATAACAGTTCTGACACCTCGGCCGCACCAATGAAAGTACGGCTGTTAAGGCTGGTGTTAAGAAACAGATGAAAGCTACCCAAATATCGCTGAAATTGATATGGTTTGTGTTAGTGGTGGGTAGGTGGTCCTGGCACTGACACTTGCCTGGTCTTGCGGTCTTCGTGAGCATCTCTGATGGAGCGCTCGTCCCTTGGCTCGTCCCTCGTCCGTTCACGTCGTTCTTCCCGGCCTTTCTCTCGCTCCTCCCATTCCCGCTGCCTCTCTCTCTCTCGTTGCTCCCTCTCTCGCTCCCTCTCCCTCTCCCGCTCTCTTTCCCGCTCCTTCCTCTCCCTCTCCCTCTCCTCCCTCTCCCGCTCCCTTTCCTCCCTCTCCCGCTCCCCCCTCTCCCGCTCCCGCTCTCTCTCCTTTTCCCGTTCCCTCTCTCGTTCCCTCTCCCTCTCCCGTAACCTTTCCCGTTCAGCCTCCCTTTCTTTCTCTCTCTCCTTTTCCTTCTCCCTTTCCCTCTCCCGCTCCTTCTCTCTTTCCCTCTCCCGTTCCCTCTCTCGGTTCCTGTCCTCTCTCCTCTCCCCTCCTCTCTCTTCTCCTCTACGTTCTTCCCTTCCCCTGGTCTCTTCCCTCTCTGTATCTTCTCCTCTGGCCGGATGACGTCCAGGAGAGGGTGCTCTTTGATCTGCTGGAAACATAACAGTAACATAACAGTCACAACCAACGCCAATCAAATGCTTCAGAGACGTGTGCCATCTCTATAGTTAAACCTGCCTCATTCCCAGAGCGGGAAGCCCTGAGGCAATGGAGCCATGTACGGTTGATAGGATGTGAGGATAGATAAAATGACATATAGCCAAGACCTCTCCTGTCCTCACCTCTTTCCCGGTTCTCTCTGCGGTCGGTGTGACCACCTCTACGGTCATAGGACGAGTCTCTCCCAGTGGCCGGCTCCCCACCTCTCCTCTCTCCGTCATAGCGGTCTCTCTCCGCAGTTCCTCGCTCAGCCACGCGTTCGGTCGCCCTCTCCGCGCTCCTCTCGCGAAAGCCGCTGCTTCGCGACTCCCAACTGTCGTGAGTGCTCTCCAACTGAGAGCCCCGAGAGTTCCGGGTGGATGCGGAGGAACCTGATGAAGAAATGACACCCGGGTTTAAGTCTACGCGAGTCTGTCAACTACACCTTTTGGAAAGACACTAACTCACATTAACGGTTTATTAGTCGTTAAAATAAGACATTTGACGTCACCTTTGTCTGGTCCATCGGTTCCGCGGCCCCGCCCCCGACCGGGTCGTTCTGCCCTGCTTTCGGTCCTGGCCTCACCACGTACCTCCCCTCTTCCATCAGTCTTCCCCCCTTCTTCTTTTCCATGGCCCCTCCCATAGCTCCTTCCCTCTTCAGAAACAGCCTCCTCCTTCCTGTCCCTGTCAGTCTTCTCCCTCTCTCCTCTCTCCCGCTCCTTGTCTCTCTCCCTCTCTCTGTCCCGGTCCCGGTACTCCAGAGAGTCCCGGCCGGAGCGTGCGGCCACAGTCTCGGTGGTTCTGGGTTCCCGGCCGGAGTCCTTGGTGTCCCGGACGGCGTCTCGGTCCCGGGGAGCGTCCCTGGAGATACTGGCGGTGTCTCCTCGTCGGTCGCTGCGGCCGTCGCTCCGGCGCTCCCGGCCCTCTCGAGGCTCCCGGTCCTCACGCGACGAGCTTGTCTCCAGAGCATCATAGTCCCGGTCGTCGCGGCAACCGTCCTTCTCTCGCTTGCTGCGGCTCTCTGAGCGGACGTGAATAAAAAATTAAAAAACAGACCGGTCAGAAGTTAGGATGCAGCGATAGGGAACTTGAATATAAACAGACCGGTCAGAAGTTAGGATGCAGCGATAGGGAACTTGAATATAAACAGACCGGTCAGAAGTTAGGATGCAGCGATAGGGAACTTGAATATAAACAGACCGGTCAGAAGTTAGGATGCAGCGATAGGGAACTTGAATATAAACAGA
>JACXGJ010006366.1:0-15515 GCA_016801105.1 Esox niger | reverse complement strand
CAAACGTTAACAGAAGTGTGCCGGTGCTTTTTGTTCGGGGAACCCTGTACCGTCTCTGCGCTCGTGACGACGCTCCTGGGCGAGCGGGCTCCTCTCCCTCTCACTACGTCCTCTCTCGCGGCCCTGAGAGTGGTTGCGCCCACCGGGGCTCCTTGTCCTCGGAGGCGAGGAGGTGACCCGCGAAGCACCCGGGGAGCGGGAAGAGCGCCTCTGGCTAGGAGGTGGGGAGGCACATGGGGGCTCGCGGTTTGTGTAAGCAGGTGACGCGGAGCGGCGCCGTCGGGGGGAAGGGGACTGTCTCTGGGCAGAAGAGCCAGAGTGGGAGGAGGGGGAGTGGTGCCGAGGGGGAGTGGGGGTGCGCTGGTGGCGTGGAGGAGGGGTTGGAGACCTAAGGAGGGACACAGAAGAGGACAGGAACATTGAGGTCTGCAGAAGGAACTGTTTCGCTAGTCTACATACAACATATAGCCATACAGAATCTTTAACGTTGAAACTGCTAGTTTGGGTGTAAGACGGTTCATAAAGCCTGATCTAAGGGGCTGCATATTTCCAAATGTCTGCCAACCAGTTGACAACACGATGTCTTGCTTGCAGTGTAGCAGACTGACCTGTGACGGGGAGAGGCAGCCATGGGGGTCTTCTGGAAGACCAGTTTGGGGGAGAGGGACTTGTTCTTCCTGCCCAAGGGGGAAATCTCTCGGTCTCTGGAAGGGGAGGAGATGCTGCCGAAACGGTCCTGAGAGGTCACTGACCGCTTGGCCTTGTGGGAGCTGTCTGACCGGTCTCTGCGGGAAAACCAATCGAGTGAGTGCCGTTCATAACGGTACAGCACGGCTCAGCTGACCAGCAGATTATGGTTAATACCAGGATAGTGGGTTTGGGTCCCACAGACACAAAAAAGAACAGGGGTGTTAGCAGACTAAGCATATCACTGTGCATTACCCTATAAACAGTGGGCCAGGTGTATCTGCCGCTCAGAGCCATGAACACAACAGTGGAGCCCTTACCTGCGTTTCTCCTTCTTCTCTTTGTGTTTCTCCGTATCTCGTCCCCGCTCCTTGCCCTCCTTAGATGGCTTCTCCACAGACTTCTCCTTGTTCTTGTGCTTGGCTTTGTGCTTCTTACCCCCCGATACAACTACAGTGTTCTCCAGGGGAGGAAGCGGAGGGGGGGGGCTTGGGGTCCGGGGCCCTTTCTTTTTCCCGTGGCCCCCCTTGGAAGATCTGGCCGGGGCTAGAACCGTGTCAGACGTAGGGGAAGACACAGAAGCCTTCTTCTCCTTCTTCCCAGAGCCGGAAGCTTTAGCTCCTTTGGTGTGTTTAGGAGATCCACCGGACTTCCGGGAAGACGGAGAGCCTTTAGAGCTGGAACGCTCCGGGGAAGTCTGGAATTAGAATGTCCAAAAGAGAAGGTCTGGTTAGCACTGCATCAGGCAGGAGAAAACTTCCAACCAGATTAGTGTTGATATGAATAGATAGTGTCAGAATGGCATAGATGGTGAGTTTGCGTCCCGCCTCACCTTGGATATGCTACTGTTCCTAGTTTTGTTAGTTGGTTCCTGGTGAGAAATGTAATAAACTTAGAAGACGTCTCACAGTTAATAAGTTAAAAGACTATAATATATAAACGCATACCGGTACCTCCTTTTTGATAACAATGTCCTCTCTTTTGTCCATGTTCTCTTGCTCCAACTTCATGAGCTCTCGCTGGATTTTCTGTCTCTTCATCTCTAGGGATAGTTCGTAGTCGTAGTCACCGTTGTCAGAGTCTGCTTGACAAATACAACCGTAACACATTACTGACAAATACAACAGTAACACATTACTGACAAAAACATCAGTAACACATTACTTTAGGTTTTCTTCATTCCACCGTACATAAAGGAATACTCCCCCCCGGGTTTGTGCCAAACCAACATGGCCCTGATAACAATCCCCACCTTCGCGGTTGGCTTCCCAGTCAGTGGGCTCTTCTTCGCTGGCAGGTGTTCTCTCTTTTGTGATTTTTATGTCTTCCTTCTCCCTGTGGCGTCCACGGGAAGGGTCTCGCTGCTGTAGCACACACAGGCGGGTTAACATACAATGCCCCCATAACAATCCGCCCGCATGTCCCAATGGGCAAAAGAAAATATGTCACGTAAGAAATGTGTGCATGTGTGTACACACTCTGGTTGTAGGGGACGTAGTCTCTTCTGGATCTCTCTTCGTAGCATCTGAATCAACATCCTGTCTCTTATTCTTCATCCTCTCCCGCAGATCGCCAGTCGGTCTCTCCGCTGACCTGTTTATACAAAAACAGAAGAGAGACATTGGTACAACAAAAGCCACTGGCCAATCGAACACTCATTGCTAACATACCGATAAATATCCACTTAAAATGTCATGTTTTGTATGGCTGCATGCGCAGGTCCCAGGCAGTTTTCCAAGATCATCTCACCTGCTAAAAGATCCACTGAATCCTTTGCCTCGTGGCTGAGTTCCATGTGTGTAGCGACAAGTGTTGCCGTAACTGCAGTTCCCAGTCTTTAACCAATTTCTACAATGAGTCTGAAAGGCAGAAATCTTTGTGTCATTTCATGATGCAGAAGTCCAATTCTGCTCAGATTAATCAAGTATGTTATTTCTCTACCTTCTCGGGACATGCATGTGTTGTATCTGTCAGGGGGTTAGATGCAGGTGTAGAGGTACACACCTCGACAGCATTACTACCAGTGCTGGGGCCGAGTCTTTCGAACACGCTAGGCCGGCGAGAGGGGGTGGCGGTCTGGCTGCTGTTATTGCTGTCAGATATGGTTTTAGAATTCTCCACTGTTACCTTCCGCCTTATCTTGGACATTCTGCAGGGCTGCGATGCAAACAACATAGTAAATGACCGTTAAGAAACATAGGACGTTAACCTGTCTGTCAGGTAAAGTTTAACAAATCAGTAGTATCGTAGGCAATTGCGGCTTTTGGGAACGCGTTTGTATATTCCAAAGATCAGATCAGGGACGCACAGATCAGATCAGGGACGTTCTTGGTCCTGATGAGACTCGTTAATTATTGATAATTGTCAACAACGTAGAATTATTGTTCCGCTGACCAGTTGTCAGCACGTTACTGTGGCTAGCTGACTATGCTAATATTTAGCTAGCGATCGTATCTGAACTAGAATGTGGTAGTCAGGAAGTTAATTAGCTACTTATCTATCGAATAAAAGGGAACTTCAATGTGTATGCTAGCGCAATAGCATGAACTGGCTAGGTAATCTAGGCGCGAGGCCTGCATTAAGCATTCAAATATTTAAATATCCTGGAAAGCTATCGCATAATCCAGTAAAAGAGGTGCCTCACCCAAAATATTAATTCGGTGTCGCATCTATTTTCGTAGGCTTGGGGTTTCGCTACCTCTTGAAATTACAAGTTTTATTCTTGTATTCCAATGGCAGAGGGTCCCCTATCCGCCTTCATGTTGGCAAAGGGTGCGCGTGTAATGATTGGATATTGTTTCGACCGTAGGTAGCTACAGGAAAACAAAAAAACTCCGCGCAGGGAAGTGTGGGATACTGGATGTCATATTTATTCTTTACTCGATTTTGAGCCTGTGAGTTGGTTTAAGATGCACATTTCGTTAAATTCTGAATTATTTACAGCATTATTTTTTCTTATTGAACAATTACAATTGTGTTGTTAGGTTGATAAATAGGATTAGAAGTCATAGGAATAGCCACCGCGCATGCGCATGCTGGGTTTTCCTCCCCTCCATACCCCCTCAACCACTAGGGGCTAGTTGCTGGAGCGCAATGGCGGTGCACCGGGGACCCTCTTCGAAATGGCTTTTTTCCCGGGAGCAACTAGAAACAACGCCGTCCCGCCGCAGTGGAGTCGAATCTGATAGGGAACTTTCTTACCGACAGCAAGCCGCCAACCTAATTCAGGATATGGGCCAGAGACTTAACGTGTATCCTATTTGGAAATGACGAGTTCAGTCCGCTATGTGGCAGCTAGGCTAATGTTAGCCAACTAGCCAAAAATGGTTGTGCCGTTTGTTAGCTACCTAGCTAACTATCGTTGCAATTAAAATAAACGAAGTTATCTGTTAGATATAGCAATTAAAGATATAGATTGAGTTGAGAATTATTGTAATTTTTTTAATGCTAATTTTATTTGTAAAAGTTGTTATTTATCGGTAACCTTTGAGGTAACTAGGCTAATCCGCCAGATAGCCATCATGCTAACCTCGTTCTGTTATGTGATCCACTAGCTTGTAAGGCCTGTGAGTCGGCGCCCCAAGTTAGCCTTTAATTGTCTAATAATATATTATTGCTGGTTGGATATACGACTAGTTGTTAGTTAATCACAATTATCAATAGATTATGACATATTGCTATGCATTAGTAGACCAGTTGTATCATTATTCGAGTAGAGTTGTGCTGTTATCTAGCAAGTCCTAGCCTGCGCTTGTAACAAAGCTAGCTAGCTAGAGACTACCAGCCAAGTACCGGTAAATGACATCAGCCAACTACGATGTTAAATACTTAGGTCATGCCTTCATTGCGGTGATTCTTTTATTTGTAAAAACACACTGCTTGCTATAACTTAACTCTTGCCTTCAGCTCTCAACTCATCATCAACACTGCAATCGTTTACATGCATAGGTTTTATATGATTCACTCCTTTACCAAGTTTCATAGGAATGTAAGTAATCTCTTTTCTTTAACTACTCCTATCTAGCCAGTTCATAAATCAGTTTTGCATGGCTGTTGATTGAAGTGGCAATAAGTTGTAGATGGTGGGATAAACAGATCCTGTACACAGCTAACTGGTATTTTATTTGGATGTATATTATTGTCCCTGCAGATCATTTCCCAAACAACATTGTTTCTGGCTGCGAAGGTTGAGGAACAGCCCAGGAAGCTTGAACATGTCATCAAAGTGGCCCATGCCTGTGTCAACCCGCAAGACGCCCCCCTAGATACCAAGAGCAACGTAAGACAGGCCGTCATTATTAGGGATTGTGATGTGGGTCTGTCAGACAGATTGAGACGCATTACAAACATGTAATCTGTTGAACTTTAGGCATACCATCAGCAAGCTCAGGAGCTGGTGATACTAGAAACGATAGTTCTTCAAACTCTGGGTAAGGACGAAAAAAATGAATGTATGCACTCCTGTAGGTAGCTATGGATACGAGCGGCTGTAGGCCTTTGTCTGGTTAAGATGCTGTTGAAAATATGACGGTATGCATCCCTACTAGAATAATATCTCAGGGGCAACTATGCAACTTCTATTTTGGATGGAACGTCGTTTACGGTATACAATGCAAGCATAGGCTTCTGTTAAGGCCAACAATATACACTGCAAATAAAATTAAGGGAACCTATAAATCACACATCGGGTCTCGGTGAACAAAAAGTGTTACAAATCCAAATCTTAACTGTACATAGTGTACTGCCTTGAGAACATAATGGCGTACCAACAGTCAATGGAAACCAAAGTCAACTACTGATTGAGGGCTGCAGTTCAAACTCACATTGAAAATCTGAGCAAACACTTGAAATCACAAGCTGTTCCAACTTATGTGAATTTCATCACAGCAATTCACAATGTGACTCAGTAGTGTGTATGGCCCGGACATTGCCTGTATGCGCTGGTGACAATGTCTGGGCATGCTCTTGATGAGATGGCGGGTGGTGTCCCTGGGGGATCTCTTCCCAGGCTGAGATCAGGGCATCAGTGAGCTCCTGATCAGTCTGCGGTGCTACTTGGTGGCATCGCATACACACCGATGCCTAATATCCCAGAGGTTCTCAATTGGATTCAGGTCTGGGGACCGTGAAGGCCAGTCAATGGCATCAATGCCATTATCATACAGGACCTGCCTATGGGCATTGTCCTGCACAAGGAGGAACCCAGGGTCGGGTGCACCAGCGTAAGGTCTGGTCATTTTTCTGAGGATTTCATCTCAGTATCTAACCACAGTCAGGATACTGTTGGCTAGCACGTGGAGATCTGTGTGACCCTCCGAGGATATGCCTCCCCAGACCATCACTGACCCCCCCCCGCCAAACCGCTCATGCTGGATGATGTTGCAGGCAGCATAATGTTCACCGCGGTGTCTCCAGAAACTTTCACGTCTGTCACATGTACTCAGCGTGAACCTGCTCATCTGTGAAGACAGCAGGGCACGAATTCTGGTGCCTGCACATTGCTGGGCTGTGAGCACAGGTCCCACTACAGGACATCGGGCCCTCATGCCACCCCCATGGAGTCTGTTTGGTCAGAAACATGCACACCAGTAGCCCGCTGGAGGTCATTTTGTAGGGCTCTGGCAGTGTTCCTCCTTGTACAAAGGAGCAGATACTGGTCCTGCTGCTGGGTTGATGTCCTTCTATGGCCCTGTCCAGCTATCCTTGTGTTACTGCCCATCTTCTAGTATCTCCTCCATGCTCTTCAGCCCATTGGAAAACAACAAATATTTTTGTGACTGTGCATGAATATGTTATCCTGGATTACCTGAGCAACCTACGGGCCCCAGATACAGCCTCATGTTACCAGTAGTGACAAGGACACTAGCAAAACACAACTGAAGAAGAATCAGTCAGGAAGGATTAGGAGAGAACAATTGTCTTGGACCACCACCTGCAAAACCATTCACTTTTTGGGGGTTGTTTTGCTGTTGCCTCTCAAGTGGACCTGTTTTCACTTTTATTTGCACCAAAACAGCTGACAATGATATAAAATCGCTAATGCTTTCTTTCTGGACACACTGATATCCCTGAAGTTTAATTGACTTGGTGTGATACTGTGATGATGACCCGTTCCCTTAATTTTTTTGAGCAGTGTGTTATATTTAACATTGCAATTGTTTTATATATCAAGATTTACTAAACTTGTGTTGATTTTGGCTAATTCCAGCAGTTTGTACTCAAAACGTAATAGATTGCAGGTCTAGTTTTGAGCAACCTGTTGCCCTGCTGTACAACGTGAAATATTATCCAAAAGTAATGCCTTTTTAATATGAATCTGGTGCCATTTGGAAAATAGTAGTGGTCATTTCTGGTTTGTATGCACTGGATGTTCTAATCATGTTCAATTACATTCTTCCAGGTTTTGAAATTACAATTGAACATCCTCACACGGATGTTGTGAGATGTTCCCAGCTAGTGCGAGGTACAGACTTCTCCGCGTTTTATCATGTTTTCCCAACTTGACCACACATGATCTGTGCTTTATGTATACAGTTACGTGTCATAGTTGTATATCCTTTGGTTCTAGATTGAGACCCACAGCTAACCTTTGACCCTTCTTTCTATTGCAGCAAGCAAGGATTTGGCACAGACTTCCTATTTCATGGCTACCAACAGGTTGTTATCCTGACCCCCCTATGTTGCACTGTGATGGCACACTATAGCTTCCTGTTCTGGCAGGTCCCCCTTCCTGTGTCCAACGCCCTCTTTGCGCCAGGCAGGGTTTCTGGGAAGCCCCTAGGGGGCGGTACCGGTCCGACCAGCCAGGCTGCAGCAGTGCGGTGTATTGTACAAGGGCTCAGTGTTGGCACATAGGGGTTGAATGGACACGGTGAAGTGTTAGTGGTGCTGTATACTGTCCCCGCCGACCGTTTGCTTGGTACAGAGTGCATATGTCACCCTACTCCTGAAACACAATTGGTAGCCTGAATATAGCTTGCCACTAAAGATCAGTGAAAAGATAAACTATAGAAACTGCCCCGGTAAGTATAAATAACGTTTGTTTTTTACTTTCTTGATTTACATTTGATAAAAGTAAAACAGGCTCATATGTAAGTGTTATAAGCCAATAATAAGTAATTTTTTACACACTTTTTGCAATAATAGTAGTATATTAAATAATTTCTAGTTCGCAATCTTATATTCAGTACCTGCATGCGTTCTTTAATTTACCACATTTAGTCTAATGTATAATAATTTATTTGATAACATTTTGAATCTTGGATTCATATTTTTGCTATTCTACCAACAGCAATGTTAAGTCTCTGGACACAGTGCAAAAATGCTTTTAACCAAGTAAAATTGAGCAGACGCTGCTAATCGACTTGGATTATTTATGTATTTTATTCTGGACAATGTCTAGTTTTTAAAATATTCAAACTCAAGAATTAATATTATATTGAACTTAAAATAGAGATTTGGAAGGATGTCAAACGGGTAGGACAGCGCTGTGTGTCTGTGTCCATGTGGTGTGAGTGAGATAGCGTCAGAGTTGACAGGTGGTGCTGGACTGGGGCTACCGAGGTGGATGACCCCTAAAAGGACATGCTCCATCCAAACATAAAAAAAAAAAAAATCCCAAAATGCTTAACGAACAAGTTCAACAGCCTTAGCTGTTTCCTAGATAAGGATTTGGTAAGAAACATGACCTCGATCACCGATCGTAGGAAAGATCAGCGGTATGTGCTCCTCCGCTCACTCTCATCACTCAAGATTACTGGAGTCCCACATGGTATATGTGCTGTGTTCACAGATGACTGTCCCATAGCCGTATTAGCCCAGGGGCACGGTCGCAGACCCTCCGGCTGCCTCCAGCCGTGTCCCTGGGCTAGCACTGAACCCTGTATCGCCAGCCTTGAGCCGTAGCTAACGAGTCTCCTTCTCTCTCGTCTGTTCTTTTCTCCCTCCCTGCAGCCTCCACCTCACCACGTTCTGCTTGCAGCACAAGCCCACGGTCATCGCCTGTGTCTGCATCCACCTGGCCTGTAAGTGGTCCAACTGGGAGATACCGGTGTCCACCGATGGAAAGCACTGGTGGGAGTATCTGGATCGCACTGTCACCCTGACGCTGCTGGACGGTGAGCCAGGAGATTTGGATTGAAACTTTCCTGTACATTTTCTGTCATGCTGGGTGCTACTGGACCAGTTCATCTCTGCATGCTGTTGATCTGGTTGTGTCTTAGCTGCCGAATCACTTTGAATTGTCACGTTGACATTGTTAAATGACATGTCAATGCAAATTGCCCTTGTCACAATCATCTTGAGGTAAAGTCTGTAATGAATAACTGTCATTTACTTGTTAGTGAGTCTGTGTGGAAATTTGAGACCGTATATGCTTCATAAAGTATTAAACACACTAACTCCAGCATTTTATACCGTTTTCCTACTCTAGAACTTACTTTCTAACGTCTCTACCTTGTAACTTCTCTTGTGTGACTCAGGAGACACAGGGTGTTGTATAGTGTCTATTTCCACAATGGTTTACCACAGAAGGTTGCTGCATAAACAAAGTTGCATAAGGGTTCAAAGTTTAGCACACGGGTTCCTCCTTGGAACTCATTGGGTGGTTTAGGTGAATTGCACTGACCATAACTTGTTCTGATTTAAAAGCATCTGCTAAATGTTGGCATCTCCTCAACTGTAGTTTTACAGACAGCAGCATTTGCCACCATTACTGGCTTTAGTTTAATCCAGTTCCACACTGTTCTCTCCTCCTCTCGTCTATCTAACATAGAGCTGACCCACGAGTTCCTGCAGATTCTGGAGAAGACACCCAGTAGATTGAAAAGGATACGTAACTGGAGGGTAGGTTCTGCTCTCGGTAACGCTGTAAGTCTCATGTCATTTACTTCTTGTACCTTGCTATTTACTGCATTCACCCCAATTATGTGGCCACTGTCTTCAGATGTTCCTAAAATGTTCTTAACAAGTTTGGAGTGGGAAATGGTTTCTATGTTTGGTCTGAATTTCTCGATGTCCGTTGCAGGCCACACAAGCGGCCAAGAAGCCCAAGACAGACGGCCAACCGGGTGACAGCTCTTTTCAGGGGACCTCGTCATTGGACAGCATCACCGGTGTTGCCGGCAACAACTCGTTCTTCCCCTCGTCTTCCCTGTCCGACTCTGGGGAGATGCCCTCCCTGGACGACATGTCAGCCCCATTCCCTCCCTACCAGGCCCTCGCCGGTGACCAGGCGGAGTTGCTGGCTCTGGACCAGGGCCCGTCGTTCCTTCATCAGTCCCTCCCCTCAAAGTACCCGTCGGCCGGCAAACACGAACACAAAGCGGGCAGCGCCGGCAAGCATCCACAGGCCCTACCCAGTAACCCCTCACCCTTTGCCCGCCCCCCACAAAAATTATCCTTGGACAAGTACAGAGAGAAGCATGCTGCCGACCTGCAGGCCATGCAGAACGGCGGTAGAGAGGACCCGGGTGGCGTAGATATGTACCAGTCGCCCGCCCTCTCCCACCCCCATAAAAGACGCTCCCAGCCTGGGCACGGCGTCCCTCAACACGGGGACAGCAGGAGGGATAAGTCCAGCTCTAAAAAGTCACGAGGCCTCCTGCCGCAGGGCTTCCCTGCTGAGAACGGTGTCGCGACCAGCAACGAGGAGCTGAAGATGCGAATCAAAGTCTCTGCTGAGAGGGAACCGGGCGGCCATGCTGGCGTCCCACAGGGCAAAGAGAAGCACAAAGAGCACTCTGGCCACAGAGGACACCCGAAGCACAGTCACTCGCATTCCCATGCCCTCAGCGGGAATGGCCGCGGGCCCGTCGACCCTGCCCTGGCCCTTAGAATCCCCGGGGGCCACGGTTCCGAGACGGGGAGCTCCAGCTCTTCCTCCAGGAAACGGGCGCACGCCGACGCCAACAGTCACAGCCATCACCACCACTCCAGTAAGAGCAGCAGGAGCTCCAAGAGTGCTGGGGGCTCCTCCCACTACTCGACGGACGGCAGCGGCGGCTCGAGGACGGGGGAGAGGCACCACGGTGGCCCGGAGGGGTCAAACGGTGTGCTAGGGTCAAACGGCCAGCACACCGACTACAAAGACACGTTCGACATGCTGGACTCTCTGTTAAGTGCCCAAGGAATGAACCTGTAAAACCCGGCGTTTGGCGGAGTTAGCGGTTTAGCCTGGCAGCCAGGCTGTTTGTGCCCTGTTCCTGTCTCTTCAAAACATGTTTCTTGACAGTGGCATAGGAGTGAGACAAGACGGCACAAACAGATCTGATACCAGGCTAGCTACAATTGGTTGGATGAAGAGAAGTAATTCTGAAATGTTTTTTTTTTTTTTCTTAAAGTAAAATGTTTTTATCACTTAAGTTATCTTAAAGTAACTGCATCACTCAGTCAGTCCTGTCCACACAGTAATTCTTATTGATGCTTTAAGGCTGTTCTTCAGATAATATACACAACTTGACGCACAGCGCTGTAATGCTACATGTCTGCTTGCAACAAAAAAAACAACCCTGTGAGCAACGTTCACCGATTTTGTGATTGGAAAAAGAATTACGATTTTAATTGTTCTTTTAACGAAAGAGAGCTGTCCTTTTTATTTGTTGTTTTTATTAACGATGTGCATGTTTCAATCACATAAGGGAAGATAATAAGCAGCCTGGAGATGGTTTACAGTGTGGACGTTAATGTACCTACATTTTTGTATGTTAAGAAACCACCATATTCCTTGAAATACTCAGGTCTTGAAACTTTTGATACAAAGAAAGAATTCCTCTCTTTTGATGTAACACCTATAGCTGTGGAGATGTATAACTTTGTTCATTGTTGGTTGAAGGCTGCAGAAGTTCAGCATCGAACTGTTGGAAGGTATTTAGTCTGGTATCAGGTTACACCAATCTGGTGACTTTTCCCATCAGAAATCCCAGTAATCAGGAGTCCTTCGACCGGCTTTTGGGAAATCCTGGGATTTTTAGGGGAGAACAGATTTTTGTAACCCTAATCTGCTTGTCTTTTATAGGGGAGGGCTCAAATCATATATTATGGCAGTCCAACCAATAACAAACGTGCTAGAAACGTATCCCAAATCAACTTCTAATATACTTTTCATTCGAAATGGCACCACTTTAGCCATGTATTGGACTACATAAGGAATAGGGTGCCATTTGGAACAGAACCCTGATTTACTTGTGGGATCGCAAGTGCTTAGGATAGAGGGGTTGATATGGGACTGTTGTCCAGCTGATGGATGCCAGCAGCTGTGCCTCTGAAACGTACTCGCAGACCATTCTAGAGCTATAAGTGAAGTTTACGTTATATCTGCTGTGAAAGTGCATTTAAAAAGAAATCTTGGCATATTTACAAAAAGCCTTGTGATTGTAACAAGTCGCTATTCTTAAATATGATATGTCTAATTAACCAACCACCATTTTATAAAAAGACCTCCAGATAAGATTGTGTAAATATATATATGTGTATGTATATATATGTGTATATATACATATACATACAGTAGGCCTGCAGTTCAGTTAGCACTGACAAGTCTGTTGACTAGTTGGTACCTCGGCCCACACATTCTATTATGCCGTGACAGTGTATGAGGTCCTAATGCAGACTCTGTATTGAACAAATCCCTAATTTGTGTACTGGGAACCCAAATAAAGGTGTAAAAGTTGTTTTTACACACAAACGCACCACAGTCTTGTGTGCATTTCATTATGGTTAATTGTACTACCTCAGGCGTCCACTGGGTGTCACCCTTCAGTCAGTAATTAGTGGTAGTGTTTAATTCTGAAATGACTTTGTAATAGAATCATTGGGTTGAAAATCTGTGGTCTGGAAAAATACCGTTATTGTGCATGAATGGCTGTTTTGGTGAGTTTACACAGACAGACCCATTCAAATTGTTAAACACTGGGCATAATATAGTTTCCTCTGGACTGACTGTTTAAACAGACGACCATGCTTTTAGAACTAGTTTAGTGGTTCTCAAACTTTACATCGAGTACCACATCAGGAAATATTTCATATAGATCAACTAAAAGGAGCACCACATACTACCAATGGTATGCATACTGTAGTTTGAGAACCAGTGCTCTAGTTCATTAACTGGAACCCTAGTCTTGACAATAGGGTAGGAATTGGCAAGACTGCAAATAGATTTGAATACTAAACTTGCTGGGTGTAATTCTAAAGATTGTGTTTGTGCCTGTTTCTCACTGCATATCAGGAAGTCTCAAGACAACATAGGCAGCATTTACACTGGCACCCGAATTCTGATCTTTTAACATATCTGACAGTCAAAAGAGCAATTACTGAAAAAATACCCGAATTTGCCTGCCTTTGAAAACATAGCCTTACACATGGATGCCCCGATTTTTTTCACTGTTGTATGTAGCTAGAGAAGGAATGGTCTTAAGATGCGAGAACTAAGAGTCTGATTAATAGCTGCTGTCATTGTATTGTGTTCACGGATGTGTTATTTAAGGAAAATCTTGCACCAGCCAGGTGCTTCTTTGTGCCGCCTAAGAACATGCTCAGCAGAACTAGCAGCTGAGATCCACAACGAGCACACACGGGATTATAATGACCATACAATATGGACCTCAAAAATAGTACTGCTCCACAAACTCCCCAACCTAGCTAATACAATCGTCGGTTCTGGTGACAACGCAGCCTTGCTCGAAGAGTCATCAAAAATTTAAGTGAAAACGTATTTGTTAAAAATATTTGTCCTCAAGTATTTTACAGCTTCCAAAGCTTCCGCTGACCCTATGTAAACCGGTTGAAACCAGACGATTTTAGATCTCTTAACGACATCAATAATTCAGACTGTTCAATAATTCAGACATCAATAAAGAGTGACCAATTTGAGCTGGACAGTGATTTGGCCGGGGCTGGATATACGACTGACAACACATTTTAAGAACCTCCTTTTAAAAATATTCAAGTTGACTTCAATATAGAACCGCAGTCAACTGTTTTTTTGAAAGGAATAGCCTAATCACCGGGAAAAATGTGCAATGCAGATAAACAGCATTTTGCAACGACATGTTGTTTTGCAAAGGATATTCTAGTATGAAGGTCTATGGCAATAATTGTAGATCTCGTAGGTACTGACAACTGACATTAGCCTACTGCATTCAGTTGATTTAACTAAATAAAATTATTCATATTTTGTCTGCGTAGATCGGAAAGAGCCACTTAGATACTGTCAATCTCAGCTCTGAGGATACGGAAGACCGACCACGCTAAATTGTGTACACAGCCCGCCTGGGCGTCATATTTGAAATTCCAGGCATCACCTCACCTAGTAATTTCTGAGGATGCAGGCCCTTCCTCACACTCATCAGGACACACTTCGCCCGCTCTTTCTCATCCAGGAGTTTAATTGGTCTGCTACTTTTGAAGCCCAACCAGTCCTTTTTATATTCTCTATAGAGCGCGAGCTTATGGTTCCTCCGGCGCAGAAGCGCTTTCATTAGCGACAGAACAATAACCCTTATGTCAGGAACAAAGGATAGGCCTACTTAAAGAGGTTTGGCTAAAGCTTTTTAAAATGGAATTGTAATTTCTTTTGGCCTTGGGGTGTTCTTATATTTAAGGCTAGATTCGCATCAATGGTTGAAATGCAGGTGGTCTCTACCAGTTGAAACTGATCAGGACTAGTTTGAGAAGATCGACTGGTTGAAACTGATCAGGACTAGTTTGAGAAGATCGACTGGTTAATTCAGTACAGGATGGGCATAGACAACCCACGAGTTTCTAATTGATGTCACTTCCCTAACTCCTTTAGGGCTACCTTAGAGTTTGAGGACAGAAATGTTACGACCCGCAACCGTTTAGAAGAGAGAGCCATACGGAATACAACTAGAAATACATTTCAAGAAAAAATCTGATGAAATAGTCACCATTTAAAATACTTGATTTTAATGTGGAAATAGCCTAAACAAGTAAAACCAACTTTGTTTTGTGTAGCCAACCTAATTTGTATAGTTCAAGAGATTTTCTGTTGGTGGATTAATTACGCAAATTATGCTTAGATTAAAAAACCTTTTTAATTCAAATTTGGTCTGGTCTCTCGTTTAAACAGTCCAAGAAATCTCCTAATACTACAGGTTAAAGAAACATAAATTATACAAATATGTCGAATTAATATAACCATCATTTCACTTAAGCTTGAACAGTAGAAGGGATTCGGTTTTAGGGTTAATTAATGTTAATTATGCAAATTAGGTCAATTGCTATTGTCCTAATTGATAATATTTTATTATTTTAGGGCAGGATATTGAATACATCTGAAACAAAGTTGATTTGGTCTCTAGTTTAAGCGCTTCAAAATATACAATTTTAGAATTAAATATTGTTAATTAATATAATATGGTCATAGTGGATAACCATTTAAGCAAATTTAATTGGGATAGCCTTAACATGTGAATCTAAGTTGGTTTAGTCCCTCTAGGTTAAATGGTTCAAAATGTAGTTTTGGGGGGGAAATAAAACCATACACATCACACTCATTAAAATAGTGTATGATTTATAAAGATTCAATATAATATCCACTTAGTATAGCCTTAAGGCTTTAAATTATGTCCACAGCTTGATTTGCTAGGAAGCATGAACACTTTCAATCGAAACTTGTCAGGACGTGCGGAAGACTGGAGAGATGGAGCGGACTGCGGAGTTGGTAAGTTTATATATTTTAATGTGTCTGACATAGTTCTGAGTAGAAACAATAACACACAAAGACAATGGGAGCAGAGGGAACATATATACTGAGGGGAATGACTAAATGATGATCAGGTGCGCTAAACGGGACAACAGGTGCAATGAGT
>JACXGJ010006365.1:0-34765 GCA_016801105.1 Esox niger | reverse complement strand
GGTGTTGTATAGTACATACTGGGCTGTTATACTAGTAGGTGGTGGTGTTGTATAGTACATACTGGGCTGTTATACTGGTAGGTGGTGGTGTTGTATAGTACAGACTGGGCTGTTATACTGGTAGGTGGTGGTGTTGTATAGTACAGACTGGGCTGTTATACTAGTAGGTGGTGGTGTTGTATAGTACAGACTGGGCTGTTATACTGGTAGGTGGTGGTGTTGTATAGTACATACTGGGCTGTTATATTGGTAGGTGGTGGTGTTGTATAGTACAGACTGGGCTGTTATACTGGTCGGTCATGGCATAAGCTTTTACAGTATCAACACAGTACCCCACAGCCGTCTCCCGTTGGAACAGACCTATTTGGCTTGCATTACAAACCCATTGAGTCAGACAGCTCTGCTGTTCTGCTCTGACTTAAGCCCCCTGGCAATGGGTTGAGATCTGGCTGGGAGCATATTGTGTTCAGTGCAGACGTGTGTGAGTGGGTAATTGCAGGCTGCAGCCCCTATGGTGTGTGTATGTTTATTTAACACTTGTGGTGTGTGTGCGCGTGTGTGCGTGTGCGCGTAGGCATGTTACTGTTTTACCATTCCATCTGTCTGTGCAGAGGCTGCCTGTGGGCCGGGTCTTGGGAGAGAGGTACTGGGTCTTGGATGCTTAATGCTTCATTTGGATTCTCATTGAATCCAATCACACAGTACAACTCAGCCTGTCAGACACACACACACACACACAATACACAGTAGTTTGGCTGCAGATCTCACACACATGAGAACACACCCCTGTCAATCCCTACAGACCGCTGAGCTCCACTGAGCCAATGTTTTGGCTGTTGGTCGTTTTTTTTAGTTCTGATTGTCTTTTGTCTCCCCCCATCTCTCTTCTTCATAGCACACTGGAGCAGCAATACCAATCTGATTCTGGCTGACATGCTTGTTTAAACTCACTCTGGGTTTCTGTAAAACTCACTCTATGTCAAACCTCGTTCATCAGAAGTGTGTGTGTGTGTTATATAAGGGAGTGTGTGTTTGTAGTCCTGCTAATGTTATGTAACTACAGTATCTTTCCAAAGCCTTGTGTTGTGCATTCATGGGAGATATGGTAAGTCATATAACTACCATTACCTTGGTGCTCCTGGTCTACATTAACAGTAATGTCAACAATCCTTTTCTAAGCGCCCTTGGCAATAATTAGGTACAGATGTTTGACTGGAATCCTGTAAAAATACGGATGACCCGAAAGATCTCTGCATCTACTCAAAACTCTGCATGCCACTCCTGTGCTCAATCCCTAGATGGCACTATGTCCAATACATACTACACTGTCCTACGCCAGCCAGCCAGGAAACATGGGGTGACTAGATAACGCTGCTGTGAGCGTTCTTGCTCCAGTTAATTAGCTGTGGGGCGTGAACTAAACGCTGCGTCCGTATCGATGCGGGACGATGGAAACAGATGGATGGGGACGAACCTCGTTATTGTGGACGCAGAAACACACTAAGTTAACTGTACGGCGGTTTGATTGCAGAACGTTGCATAATCTGGCCCTTTCCAAACCTGGTGTTAAGGTGGTATTGACTTGTTCTACTTGTCAGGTTTGATCTTCCTTAGTGCTGCTTTTTTATGTCGGCGTATTGGGTGTTTCTGAGCGGCTGAAGCGGGATGCTGCCCTACAGTCTAATTCTTTATTTAAAAGGTATCAATGCGGGAAAGACACTTGTGTGGTATACATTAAAAAAGAAATGCCTTTGAATGTGGTGGTAAAACAACACTTGACTTGGACTGAAATGTGTAGGCGCTGGTACCTTTCTGTGTCGGTACTGTTTAGATTTAAAAGCAGGAACTTCACAATCCTTTTGAGCTGGTATTTACTTTATATTTACTTATAAAACTAGCTTTTATAGTCTGAGTTAGTGTAGTGTTAGAATTGACATTTGGAGCAGAGTAAAGCAAAGCTCTTTGTTAGAATGGCTTATAATGGGTATAAAGTGTGTTGTGGAGAGTGGGGTTTAGCCAAAGGGTTTTTTATGCACAATGTCTCCTCTAATTGGTCATTTAACCAGTCAGGTCAGCTTTGAAGATGTGATTTGAAAAGATCTGACATAATTGTTAAAAAAAGATCCCTTGGTGAAAAAAAGAAAAATCTGAAATCTGACGTACACAAAAGAAATGTGACCAAATGTATAGTAAGAGTTCATCATGTCTGTGAAAGGAGAAAAATCCCCACACTGAAAATGTTTCACAAAGTTACATACATTTATTATTTATAGACGTTTCATATTTCTACTATTTAAACAAAAGTAGATTTATTTATTTATTTTGTGTTTCTGTAAGCTACAATATCAGGTCCTAAACCTAGCGTGAAACAGCATCTCTGTAGCGATGTGGGCTAATATAGTCCATATGTTTAACATGGCACAACTGTTTAACATGGCGCAACTTGTGCTAGTGGCCATGTGCTAACTCGTCTTAACATTTTGTCCAGTGTAATATTGTTGCAATGTGTCATTCATATGAACTCCAGATTTGTTACAGAGCATATCATCATGCCCGAGGTCTAGTCCCTGCAGCGAAATAACGAGTGGAGGGATGGAGGCAAGTCCGGACTGCAACCAGGGATGAAGAAACGGCCGGAATGACACTGAGGTACAGTGACAGACAAAACATCACAGTACCTGTGGGAAAAACAAATTAGCAGAGGCACATAATTGTACCTATCTTATGACGTAGTCTTAGCCTGCTAAACATCTCAGACCAGTTTGGTCGACTTAGTTGCCACAACTGCATAAAGGTTGGCTACGAATTAGCACATTCTGAAATCATTCCGTACTCAAACAACTAATCAACACGTGGAAGGATAAGTTGTATTAAACAGCAACTATATGAATCTGGACATTTAGGAAACACAATCTACCAGAGTGGCTACAAAGCTACCAGAGTTCCATTCCGTGAATATAGTTTCAGTCCAACCCTCTTACCCACATTTGGCTGAACCCACCCTGTCCCTACACGAAGTTCTGCCAAGAGACGAGCTATGTTTTAAACACTTAGTTGTTTATATTAATTTTGATTGTTTCCAGGTATACACAACAACCTGGTCTTTGTAAAAACAAAAAAAACGTATTCATATTTTGTGATGGAGCGATGCAGAATGCAATTTCTTTAAATCCACTTACCCCACTCGTCCCTATGGACGGATCATGCCCGGCACAGAGCACGCTGAGCTTATGCAGTCATACAGAACAACTAATTTGATTGTCATTAATTTTTTCTTCTGTCATTTAAGATATGAATTATCCAATTTGTTTCGGCAAATTGATGTCATGTGTTTCTGCCCGTTTGACCGAAAAGGACATCAGTCTGCCTTACCCATCAATCACAACAGCACACAGCCACGAGCTCACATTCGAAAGGCACCACAAAAAGGTGGGTCGGGGGGGGCTCAGTTGGTCGGTCGCCTGCTTCCACGTCAGTATGACTCACAGGATGGATGTCCTCAAGGCTTCTTCTACTGACCACATTCATTGACACCAACACAATATAATTGGATTCCTATATAGCGTCCATACATTTTCAGTCTATGCTAGCTATCTCACTACGCCCCACCAGCCATGAGTAGTGAAGGTCTACTAAAAAGGTCCATGTTGGATGGAGAAAGACCCATATAAGGAGCTCGGTCTTTGGGGATATAGAGGGTACTTTTAGTTGTAAATCAATACAAAACTGTTAGCCTGTTATTACCCTTGGCAGTCACAGGATGAATGAGTTAATATGTAGTAAGTGTTCTAGCTGAATATACTAGCTGAATATACTCCTTGCGGCCCTCTGGTAACTTCCATCAACAGGGCTATTCCCAGATAATGACCAGGACTGTAGCCCATTTGTACAAAATATGGGATGGTGGAACCACGGGTGTGGAAGTGGGTGCATCAGCTTGGCCATTCGCACAGTTCGAACCGGTCCATATGGTGCCTAGAATGCTCTCCTCACCCATGCATTACTACCAAGACCTGGCTGTGGAATGTCATAATGGCATTCCTTCCATTCGGGCCTTGTCAGAATCTGCTCTGCTTATAGTTTGGGAGGTAACTCATCATGGACGGGCTATGAGGAGAAAACGTTATTCCAGATCAATATGTGGACATGTTAAATATAAAACAAAATATTCAGTATTGTGGATTGGACTTTTAACCAGAGATTATGGTGCATGTTAACAGAAGTTGGTTGAATTGTATTTTGAAAAAAATTCTGTAATCTATTTTGTAATAAGATAGTTCAGGTTATAGACTTGTGATTGAAGTCAGGTTGTGGACATAGGCTGAGGAAATCCTGTTTGGTTTACTGATGAATGTACTCCTAAAAGCTCATACAAACACTACATTTACATTCACATCCACATCACGTGACAGACGGCCAATCGCATTCTACCATGGAAAACTTTGGGAAGAACTTTTTATTGCTGGGATTTGCCTGGAGTCAAAGGAGCAAAAAACAGTTACGTAATGGGCTGTAAAGCTGTAGTAACACAAAATCAAAATGAATGTGCACACCGACTTGAGATTTGCTTAGAATGCGAACAGAACAAGAATCAAGTAAATGAAGTTATAAATAAATTACAAAAACTGCCAGCACAGACTGTCATACAAATGATAAGACTTCAAATGGAAACTGCACAATAAGGGGAGGAACGTAAATGTAAAAGAACAGCAAAACAGAAAAGTAACAAATACAAGATCACAGTAAAAAAAAATACATATATATATCCTGTATCTTAGTAAGGTGCCAGCACTGGGTCTTAAAGATCCATCAGATTCTTTCTTTATTATCAGGTTTCTCTTCACTGTTTTTATCTAGAAAATAAATAAAATGACAACCAAAGTAATCCAGCATCAGGAGGCCCTAGTACAATACTAGGGAGGGCTTTTTTCTAATTGATTGACTTCTCCCATTGGTCAAATACTCATGCGTTTTAGAAACACCATCCAAAGACTTGATTTTCTAAATCTAACATTTTCCTTTTGTTATAAAAAAATGCCTTATGTCCATCACCAGTTTTAGCCAACATAAAAATGGGTCCATTTTTATCATTCAGGACATTGAGAATAAAATAAGCTCATCTGTCAGTAAAATACAATACAAAAAAATAACTTACATGTTATGTGGAATATTGACCTGCAAAGTCAGATGGCTATGATGTAATAAAATATGTAAACATGTCTTGTTTTGACAACAGATGGAAATGCCAACATATCACTAAAGTCCCCTTTAGCCACATTGTTTTCAATACTGCACCAGAAAACTCAGAATTCATGAGAAATAAACCAAACAGAATGGAACAAATAACTGAATCAGTGGGCTATGGAAAACTGAATACACAGAAATAAAAATGCTATCAGGATCTAAGTTCTGGAAAATATATAAAAAAAAACAACCATAGCATTTTGCCTGGTGCATCCACTTTAGCATGGCCGAATGCCATCTTGATTGTGGATGTCATGCATAGCAGTTGAATCCTTACTTGAGACCAGGAGAGGGGGTGGAAATAAAAAATGTAGATACATTGCTGCACTACAACTCATTGAGCACTGTCTGGTCAGCCCTGACAACATCTCATCCCTTAAAACACATTGGACTGGAAAAAGAGACACCTTAGCTGTCACACACACACCTTCTTCCCTAATACCAATGCTAGGTTTAGAAATGTACCATGTTAATGCTATTAATGTTTTTAACTTCTGGCCCTTTGAAGAAGCCAGCACCATGTTACATACATCTTACATGCATGCTCAGAATGGCCCAAATGATGGTAGATTTGTTTTCGTTACTTTACAGGGTTACAATGGACAAGGTTGTTTACGCCAAAAAAAAAAGAGAAAATAAAATCACGTCTCGGACAGTCACTTGGGAGGGATAGCGATGTAACAGTAAAATATCTTACACTGCCAAACCTCTGGCAACGTCTCTGGGCAGAGCTACGTCACCTGGCAACAACAAGGTTTGTTATAAAGGTGTACATAGCAGCTTGCTCCTCTGGATGCTTATCGAAGTAAGTGTGCTTCTAGGTCCCAGTACATTTGAAAATGTTTCAACTTGGACTCGTTCACTTAGAGTTCTCATCAGAGGGTTTTCAGTTTATCCTTTTTAAATTGCAGCTCCCAATATGGTACTGTCAAATGTTTTCTCCAAACAGTTTTTGAATATTTGTGTGTGTGTGTGTGTGTGTGTGGGGAATGGTAGATTTGTTTTCTTTTTTTCCCTATACATAGTACTCCTTGTCCTTGTCTTTGGGTCTTTTGCTGCCGGTTCCGCCCCCGCTGGGTGCTTTGTCTTTCACAACAGCGCCGTTGGTCTGCGCTGAGTTGCTTATGTAATTGCGAGTTTCGTCTACCTGGTAGGAGCCTTCGTCTCTGTTTCTGTACTTGTACATGGCGTAGAGGAGGATGAGGATGCAGAGCGCCGCGGCTGAGACGATACCTACCACCATGCCAGTCGTGCTACTGGATTCCCGGATCACCTCAGAGGCCCCTGGTGGCACCCGCCTCACCACGGGCACAGTGGGCAGCGCGGCGGGCACAGAGCGCAGCATGGGCGACGTAATGAGCGGCCCGCGGGGCTTGGTGCCGTCCAGGTCGAAGGAAGCGGTAGGCAGGGGCAGCAGGACCACGTCCGGCTGTTTGATCACCTCGCGGTTGTCCATTTTCCCGGCGGGCAGTTTGGGCGGCGCGCCGTCCGAGGGGAGCGACGCGTCCACTACAGTGGCCCTGAGGTCGGGTTGAGATGGTGTGGGTGTAGTCCTACCTGCCTCTGAGGCTTTACTAGGCCTTAAGTCCTTGGCCTCCCACTTGGGCGCGAGAGCTTTGTAGCCACCTTCATAGGCCGACGTGGTCAAGATCTTATCTGTTACCAGGGAGAAGGTGGTGTAAAAATCCTCATCGTCAGTGGGGGGCAGGCTAGAGTCGAAAGCTTCGCCAGAGCCAAACCCCGATATCACCATGCCATCATCATCATCATCACCATCACCATCAAGACCATCATCACCATCATCACAATCATCACTGCCTCGGTCCGGCAAGCAAGGCACCCCCGCCTCAGTGGCCATGGCCAGGGACTCTTTGGTGGTCTCGATAATGGTGAGGACCGGTCGGAGGGTTGGGGGGAGGGGCATGAATGGGGGACGGGTGGATACAGGAGGGATGTCTATGGGATCCTCTACAAGTACGGGAATGACTAACTCCCCTCCTGCAAACAGAAACAGAACAGAGACTTAGAAGAGACAACGGACAAACGGTAGCTTATCAACACAACACTGCAAGGTGATGACGTCAGTTACATAAAAAGCAAAGCCGAAATGAAAACGAACCAAAGGAAATCATATCAATAAAACATTAGAAATAATAAGGAACTGAAAAATACTATACCAGTGCAAATTCAATGAAACCAGAACCAACCAAACAAGACCAATAACTGAAAAGAAACAATAGCCATAAAAATGGATACATTGCATCAAAAGGCTACAAGGGATGTGCAAGGTTGAGCCAACATATCAAACAGACCACATCTAAAGCTTCTACACTTTGAATTAAAGAATACATTTCCTATTGTATGGACATTATTTCAGTGCTGGCCTTCTCTCCTACACACCGGTTGTATGGATCCTGGCTGGTCTAGCATCATTTGGATACAATCCGGGCTTGACAAATATGTGCTAACTAGTAACTCCGGTTTTACAAAGGCCTGTACTCAGATGGTTTGTTATAGTGTCAGATTTCTTCTTAGCTAGTGGCAGTGACTTCCATGCTTTCCTAATATAAAGCAGTGAGACATCAGCATAGTGACAATTTTCTATCTGATGTGTTTTGGGCAAATTGGCCAATATAAATGATAATGGAGGTGGAGGTTTAGCCTGTCGGGTTCCTCTGTTGCATGGGGTGCCAACTAGATTCAGACACGGACCAATTTTAGTTATGGATGGTCGAAACATAATTATAATAATTAGAAAATGTAATTTTTACACGGTAAATCGGCTTTGCACCAAAAAGATTGCATTTTAAAATAATTTCATACCCCCATTACATTGAGACCTAATCACATCTTTAATTTGATTTCTGGAAATGCTTGGTAACAAATCTAAATTAAACGAATGTAGCTAAATTCTTGGCTATGTTAGTAATCTCAACCAAAAAACTAAGGAAAAATGACTGGTTGCCAACCCCTGCTCAACTGAAAAGACCTGGCAACATTTCTATTCATTACTCTCTGTAGCCATTTTTAAGGTCTAATTAATTAAAACGGCGCTAAATATTCTTTCCTTTGTTGCTATTTTGTCTATGGTGACTTCAGTAGGCTCTACCAAAGATCCTAGTCCCTTGCCTTTTGACTTGTCTTATACAGTTACCACAATGGCACAAAGTGGCCTGACAGTTCAACAACAACAACTGAATGTTCTTCTTTTACCAGTGTTAGTTACTGTGTGTCTGTCTTTGTGTTTCTGTGTGTGTTTGTGTGTGTGTGTATTCTAGTTTTAGAACATGGTCATTTTCTATGTATCTATATTGCTAGGAGCTTCTCATGCTTTAATTATATTTTACTGTGCGTTTTTTTTAAGACATACAAACATAACATTCAGATGTCAGTTGAATCTGCATTAACCTCTTGCCAAGGTGCTAGCTTGAACACTGCAAAGGCTCATCACAAACAGGGCACTACAAAAAGATGCAAATCTTTAAAAACAATACAAAAGAATACTAAAAGAAAGAAAAAAGTAAAGTAAAGCAATGCAAACACTGTTAAGACTGTCAAACTGAGAGTTAGAGCAAACATTGTCAACATTCACAAACTAAAGGCACAGATAGATTATCCATAAGAGGGATTAGTACGTAGAACGAGGTAAAATGGAGTCAGCTTGGAAAATCATAAGAGAGCCTACAAAAAATACTTTTCAAAGGGAAGAAAGCATACCATCAATTTTGTCAACTTACATCAACAAATTGCCCGCATGATTTTGGCAGGAAGAAAAAATTTACAAAAGAAAGTTGTGTAAGAATGCTAGGTTAGGTTAGTTTCTTTTTGACAATTTTGATCAATTTTGTGAGTTAATTGTCTTTTAGACAGGATGGGGAAACAGGAGTAAACAACACATACATCCACACATCATGACATGAAAAATAATCTTCACCATTCTGTTCAGGAGTCTTTTAGTCTTTAACCGAGTTATCATGTTTTTATAGAAAAGAAAACTGTACATAAGCTTTGTGAGAGAGGCTCCTCTTACGTAGCTTCTCCATTAATATTTACAGTCTGATAATAATAGTTTTTTTTGTTTATTTAAATTTCTCTCTCAACTTAAACTTTTTTGTTCATTGATTTTGAACAAATTGATGACTGTACATATCTTAACATCTCTACGTAAAGGTGGGTTTTGGGTGAAAGGGTGTGAGAGGGGCATGGGACCTATGAACAGACTAGGTAGGAAATGACATATATGGGGGTGAATGTGTACGTCAGTTGCCATGTCCATGTAAAGGTGGCACGAAGCGGCCAGGCGGCATTAGAACTTTTGGCTGTAAGGAAGGGATGGGGACATACAGACAGTGAGCATATACATGCCCATCTACAGAAGAGAACAGCACTTTCAACACTTGCAGTTTTTACAAACCCTAAGCTGCAACTTTCTGTCTTTGCCATGCAAAAATGCTTAAATGTAATTCATTATGATCCAAATTGTATCAAAATTGCTAATCAAGTAACAGGAAAGAATATGTCAGTGTTAAGAACAGGTTGGAAACATTCTGAAACAGATAGTGGTGAGGATAGTTGTTTTGGAGTTTTTCTTCTCATTTTTTCTCAATGAAAATATACATTTACAATTGGGTCATTACGTTGGTTTTCTATAGCCAATCAGAGCTGTGTTTTTCAACCACAGTTAACCAGGAAAAATCATTAAGAAAAAAGGAAGAAATATACCAAGAGGGGAATAGGTCATCATAACATTATCAATACTACTAAGCAAATTTCAGATTTTTTAAAAGGTGGTATTTAGCAATTTCAGTAATTTACATAGATAGCCACATATATATATTTACATATTTACATATGTATTTACATATATGTACAAACAGACAAATTAATAAACAATTGGCAAGCAAGAAATTGATAACATTAATAATTCTCACACACTATCAAAGATGAACAACCAGAAAGCACACACTGAGGAGAACGTAGAGGAGGGACAGTTTGTTGGGAACATTGTCACCACCTTCAAATAGTAACTAATAATAACAGCATTATTATTAGTTATTTCTGGATGAAATGCAAATCTATTGTTAGTATTTTTCAAACACAGGACAGGCGTGCAATCTGGGTGTACGTCAGAGAGAGAAGTAAGGTAAAATTGGAAATGGTATATTTTAGTTGTTTTAACTATAAGGTTGATAGCTAATGCATGCTTTAAGTAAGTTGCATTTAGGGAGAGTAATATACATTAACAGTACAGCAAGCTGGGGGTTATGGTGTCAGGAAGGGTTTAAAGGTCACTGTACCAAGAGCTGTAGGATATACTGTTCCAGACAGACAAACATGAACTATTATCAGCCATCAGGGATGAAGAATGACCACTGGGCTTTACCTAATTATTCAAGTGTAAATGAATGCCTACTTTTAATAAATGTTCTGTTTTATACTGATGCATAACCAACAGCCTTCGCTTGACTTACAGTGTTCAGAGGAAGTTCCACAAGAGGGCACAAGGAGTTGGGGCTATTAAAACCCCACAGGGACATGACAAGAACATTTATTTGGAGATTTAAAGTCCTCTGCTTCGGGCTCTGGAATAATTCTGCGTGAGATGTGACTGGGTCCGATTATGTTTAGGTTTACGATTGCATTTATCAATATGAACGAGAACTTTGGTACTGTATCTTCTGTATTTCTGGATGGTACTTGTCTTATGATGTGCTTTTCATGTCATTCTATTTAATTAACACAGCCAGCTGCCAAGTTGCGGTTTGTAGTCGGGAGACAGATAATGTGCTCACCAATTCAACATTCATCTTCCCATTGTGTGACTATGGTAATGTTTTCATTAGGTATTCAGCTACCTGCCCTGTTGAATAAACAGTAGTGTTGCTCACTAAGTGATTTCAATGTCTATCTCCTTCTGCTGTGTATTGTCTCTTCCTTGTTTGCATCCATACGACCGACCGCTAGCTCCTCCATTCCTGAAAATCTAAAAGCTTTCCTGCAAGATAAACAAAACCTTTGCATCCCATCTGAAAAGAGCGATCTTGTATGTGTGTATGTGTGTGCATGCATGCGTGCGTGTGTGTCTCCGGCTGCATTGACACAGGCAGCCCAATTGTGATACTGTATTTCTTCCAGAAATTGGTCGTTTCACCAGTAACATCTGATCTTCTGACACCAGTTTATTCTCAGTGGTGGTGTGCTTGATCAAAATAACAATTAATGGGGGAGAAAGGCACGCTTTATTTGGCTGTAGGAATGGAAAGCCTGCCAGAGGACCTTCACGTTTTAGTAAACACTGTAATCCTCTGCATTAACTCCCTTCCCAGCGCTGCATATTTCACAGTGTTTTACCTCAGTGCAAACACTGCACATTCTAATGAGTTTGCTTAACGAGACACAGTTTGTTTTGTTTCCCTGGCTAATGTCAAGATGCAGAGGTTTTGTGCTAAGCCTCCATTCCTTTGCAAATACGTCTACAGTGCATTTTGCACTTCAGTCTACCTGAAGGTGCACTGATTGGAGATTTCTCCTCCGTTCGCTCTCATTCTTTATCCCGTGGTTATAAAACGTAGATTGGAAGCCTTGGGTATGAATTGGTGAGCGTTATGTCCTCCTGACGTCATTCTGTAAATAAAGTGGCTGATGCTAATGTAGGATGTATCCGGCTGGACGAGACAAAAGCAGCTTGAACAAAAGCGTCCTCAGAACCTCGCCATCCGGAGGGGAACCAAGCGTGGATGATCAAAATCTGCTTCCCCCTTCTCTCACTCGCTTCCCCCCCCGTGTTTTGGCCTTCTCTTTTCTCTCCCGTTCTTCATTTCTCCTCCTCTCTGTATAATCTCTGTGTGTGTCCCAGCGTCTGTTGAGACCGGGGAATGTAGACGAGTGGTGCCAGGCGGGGTGTGGGCTTTAGCTGCCGTGACACCCCGGAGGGAGAGGCGGCCGGTCGGCACCGGTCCAGTTGTGGCCACACTACTGAGTCAATGGGATTTTACAGGGCTGCCTGAGGATTCTGGGTGAGTCAGTGGTTTTCAGCCCAGAAATCCCATTGTTCCTGGGTGCACTGTTCCCCAGAAGCCCTACTGCTGTGGACTGATGAACAGACTGATACTGGGACGTCACCCTTTTCCTCTCCAGCCATACACAGACAGAACACCCACTGTCAGGGATTAAACCAAACCTAACTCATTAGAAAACACAGTTGTGTCGGGGGGAAGTCTGAGTTTCTGCCAAGCAGACTACAGATACCGTCATCTAAGGGGCCCAGATTTGACTTTGAAACGTCTCTACTGTCTGTGTGGAACACTTCTAGAGAGAAGTTAACAGATTGATAGAGTAGGGACGGCTCGACAGAACCAAGCCAAAATCGGTGTGGAAGTGTGAACGTTCTACTCAAATTTGGGGGGTTGGAGAGGGTGGTCAGGACATGGCAGATTGTCCTGGGTTGGCTCCCTGTCTTCGAACCAGCCACCTAGCATTGCTGATAGTTTGGAGGGTTTTGTCAGGGTGTCCTGTTCTTTCGCTGGAGAGTGGATGATAGGTCTTAATCTGTTATCATGAGGCCGGGTGCACTCTGCCGTATTAAATTGGCATCTTCCAGCCAGCCTCCTGAAGCAGCGCGGCGAGTCCCCTGTCAGACGGTCGATTTGTCGAACAGCCATTAAGCTCACCTCGGCGCTCCGCTGACACGTGTCAGCTGAATAACCTTTAAACTGATCTGGGGCCTGCGTCCAAGTGACAGCCGGCCCGATGGGGGCTGTGGAAGACCAACGCGCCGCCGCCAGGCGACAGAGTCACTGATCCATCCCCCCTCATAGTTGACTCTCTTCTCGTGGCGGGCATCATCCGCCCCAACCCGTCTTGCCCTTCATATCACAAGTGGCATCATCAACACAGTGTAATCGCAGGCTACATCCCTCCTGATAACACCCCGCCTCCTCTTCTCCTGTTTCCATGCCGCCCTCCTTTATAACGAGACGTGGATGTAGATGACTCGTCCATTACATCACAGGGCATATTCCCTCAGCTGGTAAAGCGCTAATCTAATGGCTCGATGTGGTCACATCGAATGAGTTTTGATGTCGTTTATCGGCTCGATGGCCATCCTGTGTACTCGTTTCGATGCAGGAGTGGTGAGAGGTAAACGTTTCACCGGGTCGAACACACCCCAGTCCACCTGTTGCTCAGCTTTTTGGCGTGTTTTAGAACTAAGGTTATAGGCTTCTAAATAAGGTAAGCATCGGTCTAGTGAATAAACGGACTGGATGATTTGGTGATTTGCCAAGGCAACCTAAGGCAAAATGACTTAACCAAAGATTGATCACTAAGCATATATATTAACGATTACAAGAGACGTGAACAGCGTGTGGATGTCACGGTTGATCAGTCAATTTGTCAACTACTCAAGAGGCTTAAGTCAATCAGATATTTAACTGTCTAAATGAATTATGGTTGACTAGAGAGTTAGTTAGGGGACATGTGCTACATTGTGTTGTCAACTACATATCAAACCGCTACAATGTAATGTTGTAATGGAGTCAGACCTGGGTGGAGAATAATCTGTTTTAGCACTGTACCGTTTTCACCATCTTGTGGAACTCTCTCAGGGGTAGGTTCAGGTTTAAACAGTTTTATAACATAGACCAAACAAACACAGGCAAAAAGCTGACACCGACACAAGACCTCACAAGACAGGAAGCAGTCAGAGGACAGTGGTGGCATGTTAAAACACCACGGCTGGCCCTGAACACACAGTAACAGCAGGCAGGTGAGGTTAGCCTGAGAGCAGACTCATGGGTGGAGGCAAAACCACACAAAATGGCAACCAATCAAATCCACATGCATTGGCAGGAGGAGGAGTCCCCAAGATAGGTACAGGAAGTTAGTCTTCTAGTCTATTGTACATGCCACAAATGCCTTTTACTGGGAGCAACAGATATAGAATAGAAAAACAGATATACTTTGTGGCAATAAAATTCTTTTTATGCCATCTGCATTCAAAACAGACATGTATATGCAGAAAGAAGGCGGAGCTGAATGGGGTGTGGGTGAGGTGAGGGAGGGGGTCATTCTTTCACACACAACTTTCTTGAGACAGAATGGGGTTGCCTGCACAAGGCCCAAAAAAGGATGATGGCAAGAAAAGATTTTGATGCCTTTCATTTCCTATGTTGTAAATCGAAAATGGGGGTTGTTTCAGTATCAGCCTTTCATGGGCACAAAAAACAACATGATGAATATGAGGAGAACTGTTTTTCCTTTTTTTCAACCACCAAAATGTCATGCGGCACAGGATGAGGCAAAACAGAGGGAGCAGCTCTATCCTGGTAGATGGACGGATGACGACACCAAGATAAACAAATTAATAAACAACTTGGATAACTCAAATCATAAGCAAACGGAACAGAAGGTCAACAAGGGATAAAGCGGAGGAGAAATGTCCACAGTGTGCTTCAGCACACAAAAAAAGACAACTAATAAAAACAATGTCATGCAACTGTTAACAAAATCAGAAGCAGGGTTAAGAATGAGGATATGAATTTCTGTGTCAACATGGTGAGATGTCTATGGCTGTATTTATGGTCGTATGGCTGTATGGCTGTGTGAGTCTGAATATTGTTTGGTTTTATCATCACTATATGAGGGGGGGCTGCGGGCGGGGGTACCATGTTAACAGAACTCTGACGGTAACACTTTATTTGGATAGAGTAGATGCTCTACAGTGTAACAACCAGTAACATTTAACTAATACTCTCCGAACTGTAGCACTAAACCTAGAAGAAACTGTATTCCTGACCCTAAATGTGACCTCTATTCTGAACCTAAACCCTAAACGTAGATAATGATTCGTAGTGGGACCATCTGTAGATCATCTAGATGGGATTTTCCAAATTAAGTGTTACCATTCTGACTAACTAGTTTATAGTATACTGCAGTTACATTTTGGCTTTGAGAATACTTGGGATTGAGTTTTAACATTAAGTTTTTAAAGTGAAACTTTTAAATTGTTCAAGCTGTCAGCCATGTCCATTTCATTAATTTTATTCTAGGGTAAATAAAGACGTTGGAGTTTCATGTCACAAGATAACATGAAGCTCTATCATATGCATGGCTTTGCAGAGGAAATTACTTTCTCCCTGACTATAGTCAAATCAAAAGGACCACATACCCCCCCTCAAAAAGTTGAACATTACTGCAAAAAAAGCAATAAATGTCCTTAGCCCACACTGTGATAAAACTACAAGGTGACAAAGCTATAGAGATTATAAACTGTGGAATTACTACCTTATCCCCTGTTCACATATTCACAAACTTATTGCAACACAGAAATGTTGAATATATAAAAATTGTCAAATTGTCGATTCTTTATCTCCTAGGAAAAACAGTACAGGCCAGTACATTGTCTTCAATTGGTCTTAATAGATTCTGCTTCACATTGCGTTCAGTGTAAAGTGGACATATGTTTCATAATTAGCTTGGGCATACTTAGGGAGATTAGTTAGGCATTAATTAGTGTTCTATGATGGCATTTTGAAGGACAGCCCAGTAATTAAAAAGCTTTAGCTCGCTAGTGAATAACTTCTGCAGGGCTTCAGGGAAGGGGAGAGGTCCATCGCCAACAAGATCTCACGGTCCTGCATCGATATTTGAAGTAATATGGACAAATGGATACTTATTTACTTATTTTAACATATTTTCACAGGATGCAGATTGAGTGGTTAAGGTTATAGTGTTTAATAAGGTTAAAACAAACAACTTGCCAGTTAAATTC
Source organism: Esox niger (assembly GCA_016801105.1). Lineage (NCBI taxonomy): Eukaryota > Metazoa > Chordata > Actinopteri > Esociformes > Esocidae > Esox > Esox niger. Next base: position 18,750 of record JACXGJ010006365.1, on the reverse strand, counting down.
AGGTATTCATTCTGAGTATTGAAATACTATAACAATAATGTTTTTTTTAGTCTGGCAGTTTGTGGAGAAACCCACCAACGCTGAGGATTGACCGTTATCACCAAGTGCTAGGAAGTATTTTTGTCATACTGGTGGGTGCCAATATCAAAATGTACAGTCTAAATATTGTGATCACTGTGACATAGTAAATTACACTATACAAATATGTTATTATTCTATACAATGGAAATTGACCATATAATGGTGACTTCAGTGGGAATATATGCATGCACTGAATCAGGAGGAATACTGTAGTTATTCTCTGTTATATTCCATCTGGGTTTATTTTCACACGCGACAACATGACTGGCTGAGCTTCGCTGGGGACATGATTGACAGCTTGATATTAAAACCCCTAAATCCAAGTCGTCTCAAAACAAGTGACATGTTTCCATTTAAAACACACTTACGTAAACCTGTAGTATTATGTGTTCTTATTATTATGATATAGGAGGGACGAGAGAGAAACGATGCACACAGAAATTCGAGGATATCTGTTCTCTATTAGAGTGTTTCAGGTAAGGCAAGCCTCGGACGTATAAGGAAACTGAGGAACAAACAGGAGGGATGGACTGGGTCCGGCGCAGTTAGTCTGCCACACATCACAGTATCTATGCTGAAAGCACTTTGTTCTATCAAAGAATCTCAAAATGTATCCTCTGTCGAGAAGACGCACACACGCACAGCAAGGAACATGTCAACCATGTAACGCACGACGGATACATTTTGAAGCATCAGTGTGGACGGATGAACATGGAGCTTGATACTAATTTTGCACTTTTGACTGAAAGTTTGCTCTCCTTTGAATGCTGAGAGAACAAAATTAGTATTAACGCTTTTAACCATGTTAACGGCCAACCGTAGCCCCATAGCTAAGTGTAACTTATATCAGAGACTACGCTAAAACAATATAACTGACTAGGCCTGAGGTACATCACTACAGTAGCTCGTATGTGAGGGATCTGGAATGATGTTCTGTATGTATGTATGCATGTGTCTGGGTTTACTTGCAGTTTGAAACATGAACATAACTTAAAACTTGAAGTGACTTTCCTACAGAGGGCATGCTAAGGATATTTTATTACTTTCATCTAATTCCAAAGTGCTTAGAGCGCTTTCAACTTTCCATATAGCTGAAACCTCCAACTCATGCTACTATAGCTATCTCTTGGTGCTTTTAGGAAGTCTTTTGAAGTTACACTTTAGGCTCCCATGAGACATGATGCTCAGAGGAGAAGGATCCTCGTTTTGGTTTTGGTTGCAAATCAAAGAAAGGAAGAAAAATAGACCGGTAGGTCTGAGCAGGCAAGACTCCACACATCCATCCCACCTGCGTGTCCGGAATCGCACTCCTCCAGATCCTCGTCATCGCTGGAACACTCCGCCGACGACACAATGTCATCCGTTGTCTGCCGATTCAAAGACACACGCGGACACAGAGAGAACACACAGAGACAGAAGACAGCGCAGAAGTTGGTGAGAACAGAACGTTCTGTGGAGAAGTCATTTTAACAGAGTGGGCACAGAGGAGAACAACATTAGCAGAAAACATTCCGGGGCACATTCAGTCTCTCCAACCAGAGTTAGATATCCACGCTGCGCAGGGAGAGCGGTTTCACAGCTTCCTCTAGTCGATCACCGAGTCAAACATCTATCATTGTGATTATCATTCTTCACTTCAGGCACTCTCCTCCCCGCCTCCAGATAATTGTTTTCCTTATTGCGTTCCACCATTCCTTCCTTACACTATTTACAACCCGCTCCTCCTCAACTCCCAACGTAATCAATGGTGTTTCAGGAAGCACCCAGAGCTGCAGATCAGCCTTGTCCCATAGAAACGCTGTGATTTGTGCCATTGGGGGCTGAGGTCTGAGTCCCAAACGGTGCACTAGGGTATAGTAACCAGGGCAAAGGTAGCACCCTCAGTATGGTGAGAGGGCGCCATTCGGGCCACAGGGACTTGGAGGCGCTCACCGACCGGGTGGATTATCAGCCAGCCTATAGCATCCCACAGTACTGATTTATCCCATGGCCTCGCCCCTTCTCTCAGGCCCAAGGCGCGGAAGGACTTAAGGGTCGTATTTCAGCGCGGTGGGGAGCGGTGAGCGCTCGGCGCTTGGCGACCAAGAGGCGTTTATTAGAAGGAATCAGCAGGGCGATAAAATAAGAGGTGTCACAGAGCAGGGTTATGAAATCATAGTGCTGATTGAGTTTGCAGAGCTGGACCACGCTGCCCGGCTCTAAATATCATTGAGTTTGACAGACTAATGGAACGTGGCGGCTGCTGCCTCCCTCACCTCCACTCCCCTCAGAAGACTGGCAGGCAGCTAGCCTCACCAACACGGCCCCGATGTGGTGCCCATCATAAACAAGCTGCTGAACATTTAGGAGGTCCATTTATTAAAAATGAATCAAAAAAATTGAGAGAAGAGAGAAACCAAATTGGGAGAACCAGGTTATATGAAATAATGTTGTTTTTGTCATTAGCATAAACAATTAAAATATTTTACAGTATTTCGCATGCAATAACACATTAGTATACTCTTCATTGACAAATGTTTTTACATTTATCGTTAGCTGAGACACAGTGGTGTGAAAAATTGATTTCTTATTTGTTTGCAAGTTTGTCACACTTAAATGTTTCAGATCATCAAACACATTTAAATGTTAGTCAAAGATTAGAGAAGTAAAAATGCAGTTTCGAAATTAAGGTTGTGATTAATAAGGCAAAATAAAATCCAAACCCACATGGCCCTGTGTGAAAAGGTTTTTGCCCCCCTGTTAAAACACAACTCAACTGTGGTTTATTACACCTGAGTTCAATTCCTCTAGCCACACCCAGGCCTGATTGAAATCCATCAGTCTGGAGAAGGTTATAAAGCCATTTCTAAAGCTTTGGGACTCCAGCGAACCACACTGAGATCCATTATCCACAAATCGCAAAAACATGGAACAGTGGTGAACCTTCCCCGGAGTGGCCGTCCAACCAAAATTACCCCATGAGCGCAGCACGACTCATCCAAGAGGTCACAAAAGACCTCATCCAAAGAGCTGCAGGCCTCACTTGCTTCAGTTAAGGTCAGTGTTCATGACTCCACCATAAGAAAGAGACTGGGCAAAAATGGCCTGCATGGCAGAGTTCAAAGACGAAAACCACTGCTGAGCATGAAGAATATTAAGGCTAATCTCTTTTTTTGCCAGAAAACTCCTTGATGATCCCTGACGACCTTTAGGAAGACCTTTGCGAAAATACTCTGTAAACTCACAAGACAAAAGTTGAACACTTTGAAAGGTGTGTGTCCCATTACGTAAAAGTAACACAGCATTTCAGAAAAAGAAAATCATACCAACAGTAAAATATGGTGGTGGTAGTGTAATGGCCTGGGCCTGTTTTGCTGCTTCAGGACCTGGAAGACTAGCTGTGGTAAATGGAACCTTGAATTCTGCTGTATACCAAAAATTCCTGAAGGAGAATGTCCGGCCATCTGTTTGTGACCTCAAGCTGATGCGAACTTGGGTTCTGCAACAGGACAATGATCCAAAACACACCAGCAAGTCCACCTCTGAATGGCTGAAGAAAAACTAAAAGAACACTTTGTAGTGGCTTAGTCAAAGTCCTGACCTGAATCCAATTGAGATGCTGTTGTATGACCTTTAAAAGGCAGTTCATGCTCGAAATATAACTTTATTGTTACTAATACTAATTATGCCAATTACTCTGATTCATGTACTTACAGTTTAAACTGTAAGAGTTTAAAATGTTAATGATGGGATAGCCTAAATAATGTGATTTTTTTCTAGTTTTAGAGTTAATTAAAAACATTTAGAAAATTATTGTAATTATAGTCAGTTAACATTTAAGACTTAAGTTGGCTATACTCATCACAAGTACACATGCACACAGATGCACATATCTGTGACAAATACAAAGTCGGTTTTGTTTCTGTAGCTTGAATGGTTCAAGAGATACTCGGTAGTCTGGATATTCTTAAGTTGGTTTTGTGTTGATAGCATTTATTATTTAGGCTCTAGAACAGCCTAAAGAAATTTGAATAATTATAATAACAATAATAAGATTAAGAAATCTAGAGTTGTGCTTTGGTTTTGGTAAACACACCTCATAAGTCATGGAGGAAAGAAGATAAGAAAAACTCCTTCAACTGTATTGCTGTAAAATATTGCCCTGAGTAAATATGATATTCATTGGAGTAATATTGTGTGTGTAAAGAGGCTAATTATTGCTGGCTGTTCTGATCACAGGTGCAGAAAAGGATGCACACAGAGAAAATAAGACCAGCCCAAGCTTGAACGGCAGTTCCACCTATCTCAACCTTTCCCCTCACATCTCCACTCCTGATCAGACTAAATCTCCGCACTTTGACAGAGCCAAATTGTATACATTGTTTCAGCTTTGAGCTAAACACATTGTCTTTTACCCCACAGCTTGCTGCAAAACGTACCTATCCACTCGTATGTAGTGTATAGTTAGCAGAGGGTCTACTTTGCGGTCCTCACCTGTTCTTCAAAACCTCGGACAGCAGAGATGAATCAAGCAAACAACATCCGACAGGACATTCTGATTCTGACAGACTGTCCACAAGGGAGACACGGGCCATCATAGGACAACTGGCAGTGTTTTATCAAATCTCGTCCCAGAGCCTGACATCAGAAGAAACCCATGACTGAGTGGTAGAACAAGCCCCCAACAGGACCACAGAGATGTTGCTGGCCACCATACCACAGGCAGCAATGTCTGGTCAGCAGTAACAAAGATGGCCCCCGGCCTGGGACATCAATCTTTCACTGGGCTTTGTAATCTCCCTTCTATTTCTCTCCCCAACACGACCGCACGCAATCACACAGAGGCTGGAAGACTGTAGAATCATAGTGCAGAACAATAGTACAGAAACAGAGGAGACCGCCGAGTCTGAGGAAAACGGTGTTGGCTCCTTCGGATTACACAGTTTTCAGTCAGGTGAAATCACTGGCCAGGTTCTAAATCGCTGGAAGTTTATACTCAGTGTCAAATCTACAATGGCTTTAACGGAGGAGTTGTAATAGTCAAGGCTTATAAATATCCCACACCTTTATTCTGATGCAAAACCAGTGAACTGACGGCTGCATTGGGAATCCTAAACCTTTTGGTAGAAAGTCAGAAGCATCGATAAGCACAATGTTTGCTAGGTAAGGGAAAAGACTGCTGAGATTCTGAACATTTTCAAAGGCAAAATGGCTTGTGCATTGAAGAGAGTTTGAGAGAGTGGAGTTGCTTGGCTATACTGTACGATGTCGTGTGGAATAATCATGTTCATGGCCGGCAGGACTACAAAAAGGGATTTCACAGCTGGAGAAATCCAATTCTCAGGCTAAATCTCCAGAACATGGAGTGGGATATATTTTGGCAGCAAAGTGATTTCTTTTTACTGCAATTATTCTGAACAAACTGTCTCATTTTCATTTCTGAAAGCAAGAGTGTTTGTTGTGGAGTGTGTGCGAGGCTAAGGGTATTACTGTGTGTGTGTGTGTGTGTGTGTGTTGGTGAATAATGCAGAAAGCTTTACATATGAGAACTTTATGTGACGTCCACCATGTGCTGTCATGTCATCTTCAAGCCCTGAACAACACCAACCATCAATAGACTGAGACCACACCGCTCCCTATGACATCTTCACCTTTGACCTGAGCATTCTATAATGACCACATCTATGTATAGACTTGTGTTCATGTGCGCATGCACAAACCGAAAAAAAACATGTCCCACAGCCAAGCAATTCTAACTATTGCGGAAGTAGTGCTCCAAAATGGTGGAAACGGACAATCTTCCTGTAGGACTTTACACACCTTATCAGCACTTCCAGAAGTCCGAGAATCCTGATGCAGCAGGTCCATTATTAAACCAAGCCTGTAATTACACGGCAGCAGCAACTGAAGAAATCACCAGCTACATCTGCAATCAGGCCTGACCCTTCAAAAAGGTGCCCAGCGAATCACATTCTGACCAAAACATTGAGCTCAAAACATAGATACACTTATCAAATTCACTTTGCGGATGATGAATATTCAAATATTCGCTGGCATTTCACACATTGTTTCACACAGTTTGGAAGAGCAGAATTGAATGTGTGCCTCGAGTTGGTGTACGACAGTCGTGTTGAATGATTAAAGTATTTCTGTTGGAAAACAGGAAAGCGCAACTTTCACAGGAACGTGACAAGTGTTTTCACACGTTCACCCGTCTGTCTCACACCTCAGCTCAGGAGGATGGCCGACAGTGTCTCTGTGAAAACACTGCAGTACACCATAACTAAAGTACTGAGAGCTCCTCTGAGCCATTTCAGACACCACAGTAACAGGATCGACCGCCTCTGTGCTTTCTTTAGAAAGATTAAAAGAGAGAAAGATGAAGACAAATAGAGAGTATTTATGTTAAGGTCCAAATCCACAGGTGGGGAGGAATGACTGACAATGTCAATACTGTTGGACATTCAGAACCATTTATTTTACATTTGGGTGTGTACTGCTCTGGGCCTGTAGCCTGTGATCTGGGAAATCCCTACATCTACAGTCTTAATCCTTCACTTTGAAACTTTGGGGGAACCCCATAAGTTCTTTAAGAATAAATGTCAACGGATACTGGGTAACACTTTTTTTTGAGAGTCACAAAAGTCTGCCTGTAGATATCCTACAGATTGTCTACTGAATGTCTGTAACATTTGAACTATCTACTAACCTTAACCCTTACCCTAAACTTTATTTGATCCCTAACCATAACAATTACCCTAAACCTTATTCTAACCCTAACCTTAACCGTAGCAAGCATTTGCTTATCAACTGATTGTTTATTAAAGTTTGTTTAAAATTTGTTGGTAGTATTACTATCTATAGAACATCTACAGATGGAAATTGAGACTCGCAAAGTGTAAGCCGATATTGTAATCAACTGAAAAACATGAAAAAACTATCCCCTGAAAAATAAACCTCAAAACGTTCTCCAAATGACTCTGACAAAAAATAATAAGGGTGTCTTTCATGAACTTTTTAATAGCAGTTTCAGTGTGAAGAACCCCTTAAGGGACCCTCCAATAAAAATGTAAGTGTAGCACCACAGTGAGTAGGCACAGCACACCTACAGCACAACAGGGGCTCGGCTACAACCCTGGGTCCTTCGTTAATTGAAAAGGTAGTACAGTCCTGTATCAGCGCCTTGGGGAAAACTGTGTTGGTGTATTCATACAGTGTGACATTTCACAGAGCAGGGATTGTTATGTATTTCCATATTACACCTAGACTGTTATTGGAACAAATACCCTGCTTCTGTTTCTGCCCAGAGGGAGAGGAGATAGGCGGAGAGGAAAGCCTCTGAGGAAGAAGACAACAGCCTCCAACCGCCACGTATCATCTAAGCCATCAAAACCCAATTTGCTTTATTTTCAAGGCAACAGCAGAACCCCCACGGCGAAGCGATTGTTTTCGGGTGAAAAACGAAGGAACTACGAATCAATCGGTTTTGACTATCTTTTATGCTTGCTGATCGTTTCCATGGACATCCTCTAGCGGTGTGAGTTGTCGCCCTGGCGATCAGAACGGCCACGCAGCAGAGGAAGGGCAAATGTAAGACAGAATCAGAAACATGTTCCTGTTCCCTGGGGAACGTTGTCACAGTAACCTTGAGCTCTTCTGTGGTTCTGAGGGGGGATATTTTTCCATATATATATTTCATGGGTTATAAATACATACTATAAGCACAGTACTTTTTTACACCACAAACCCAAGGCATGATCCCGATGAAAATGACCTGAAAAACTGAAACTAGACCCCTCCCTCTTTCTCCTGTTTTCTCCTCCTTCCCTCTCCTCTAACTCGTCTCCAGTACACACCTCACATCCTCCTCCCTTCCCCTTTTCATCTCCCACTCCTCTCCACCTCTCCCCATCCTCTCCAGGTAGTCGCCTTCCCGGAAACGTTGACTTCGATTGGCTCGTGCCTGATCTGTGTTATCGTGTCCGATCTTGGCTTTGACTGGACGACAAGGGAGAGGCTTGTATTACAAGGGGAATCGATGGCATTCAGCCATATAACTATCAATAGGCTGCCACAACTCTTTTCTCTCGCTCTGTCTCTCCTTCCAGATAGATGAGAGGGGGATACAGTCAGTAGAAAGACACAGGGGGAAGTATGTGGTGGCCCATACGCTATTAACAGTTCCACAAAAAGTCCTATTCTTAGGTGTGGATGTTGATGAGTGCACAATTACACGCTGGCACGAAATGGACTATAGATGACAGGGCTGTAATAGAATGTTCATGCCCTGAACAACAATCCACTCAAAGATGCACAGGGACTATTTCAGATGTTTACTATTCCAGCCAAATGGGTTCTGATACCGACTCTCCATTGAAAGCTGTGCACTAAGTGATTTCCAAGATCAAATATTGATATTTCCAACTTGCCACCCTTGGTAGACCTTTTTGCCTCTTTCCCTCTTCTTTCTTCTTCTCTCTTATTCTCGACCTCCTGCAGTCAGCATTATTGTTGCTCTCGGGTCATAAATACCACAACGGAGGAAATAAAAAAATAATTTGTTCACAGTGGCCCTCGCATTCCAGTTTCAGTGGAATAGGTTGTGTGTAGTATTTACGTCTCTGCCCTGGCTTCTGTACACAAAGCAGAGTGCTCAGAGCCAGTCGCTGGCTGGCAACGTTGAGTATCTGTCCCAAATGGCCATGTATTCACTAAGTAGCGCACTACATTTACTGGAGCCCTAGAGTGCTGCCTTAGGGAACAGGGTGCCATTTAGGCCACCCAGGCACAGTGGAGTCTAATTGGCCAGTCGGCCTGTAGGCAGCCTGTATCAAACAGAAGTCGTTTATCTTCCTGTGTAAAAGGAAATGGTCTTGGGCCTTGATTCTTAATCACTGGACCTGCTGCTGTATGGGACAAGGTCATCAGGGAGGGGCTGACCAAACACTCAGGACCAGGAGCAACACGGGGAGGGGGATGTAGAGAGGGACGGAGAGGGATGTAGAGAGGGACGGAGAGGGGGAAGAGAGGGAGGTGACACTCATCTGGGTCTCTGCGGTGTGATGTGTGCTGCAAACGAATGTGACACATGCTGCTCTGTGTGCTCCCAAAGGTGTCAGGTAGTTTCAGTTCCAGGTTCCAGTGTTGAGGGAAGAGTCTGGTTACCTGGGACTTCCTGTTCAAAGAGAACTGAGCAGGCGAATGAGGAGAGGGGATCGAGACTCCGAGCTACTGAACTAACCGCCTCGCCTAATCACAGGAGGACAGCGGGAACAGGAGGACAATGGAGAGCGGTAAGGGCACCAGCAAACCAGCAGAATGGAGGTGGAGAGGACGTGTGAAGGAGAAAGGAGGACAGCATCTCCCTCTGTTAGTAGGAAAGTAGGAGAAGGGGTTAACCTGAACAAGTCACAAGGGAGAGGAGGGGAGAGCTGAGAGGATGTACAAATCAGTACTCTGGGTCCTAATGCCTGGACTTGACAACCACTTCTCCTTGTTATAATACACGGCCAGAATTCGGGCTGTTGCCGGCTGCTGGGCCGTTTCCTCAACGTGGAGCCGGTGGGCCAGAACCCTGCATTCAACAGTAGTTCACTACGGAGGGAGTAGCCTGCCTACTGCAAACACAGCGAGAATCCTATCTGATTGAATTGAAGGGAAAGGTGTTGAGGTTGGAGTCAAATAGAGATTCGGTTTGATAATTCACTTTGTTCTAGGTTGTATATTAATAGCTCACCGGCTTCTCACACATAAGTTATTATTACTTCAAGGCTGCAATACAGAATCCATGTGGCTGGCTGTGTCGTTCATTACACACCCCACTAAGCTGCGATCCTTACTTCTCAAAAATTAAACAACGAGGTCCCTTGTGAGTTCAACTACTAATGAGCACAAACCCAAATTAAGCATATTCGATTAAGTCTATATTTAAAAAAAGAAAAAGATGAAAGTTGAAATCGTTATTACCAACTGATAAAGAAAGGACATTAAATAGACTCCAGAGCCTTTGCAATTCCCCTCTTTGAGCTCATTGGTATATAGCCTGTCCTAAGCAGTACACTGGTTTTGAACAGAGACTTTGATGACCTGCTTATAAGTAATGATCTACATAGGGAATTTGAAGCTATTGACTTGCAGCAGGCTTGAGTGTGGCAGCGTAATATCTTATTACAACTCCCTACGGGCAACCATATGAATCCCAATACCCCTTCCCCTCCCCACCATAGGACCGAACAGCTGGGCTCAGCCATAAAGCACTTACAACACGACTCATTACCACATCAAAGGCAACGCCACCGGATTTACACTGTCTAGTTCCTCGATGGTATTCACACGCCTGTACAGGTGACGTGCCGGTGAGAACGTCCACCGGTGTAAATAGGAGATTCATCATCCACATTAGGGCTGGACTTCAAACGGGCTGTGAACAGGGTTGTAGTTAGACCTGATTTACAACCCGTACATGTACTCACACCACCACGCCACAAACCTTGATTTATCAAAACAGGCCGACAGCACTGAGTGGTGGTGGACTCTGATATGAGACAGGAAAGAGATTGGGCCCACTCTGAATTATTTCAGTACTAAATTACCCCTTGATGGAACAATGCTGCTAAAATGTACATATAAGAACTAAGTCATCTCCGGTGAGATTGTTGACAACGGAGTCAGCTCCGGTGAGGTTGTTGACAACGGAGTCAGCTCCGGTGAGGTTGTTGACAACAGAGTCAGCTCCGGTGAGATTGTTGACAACAGAGTCAGCTCCGGTGAGATTGTTGACAACGGAGTCAGCTCCGGTGAGGTTGTTGACAACAGAGTCAGCTCCGGTGAGATTGTTGACAACAGAGTCAGCTCCGGTGAGATTGTTGACAACGGAGTCAGCTCCGGTGAGGTTGTTGACAACGGAGTCAGCTCCGGTGAGATTGTTGACAACGGAGTCAGCTCCGGTGAGGTTGTTGACAACGGAGTCAGCTCCGGTGAGATTGTTGACAACAGAGTCAGCTCCGGTGAGATTGTTGACAACAGAGTCAGCTCCGGTGAGATTGTTGACAACAGAGTCAGCTCCGGTGAGATTGTTGATAACAGAGTCAGCTCCGGTGAGATTGTTGACAACAGAGTCAGCTCCAGTGAGGTGGGTCTAGTGATAGCTAAGAACAGTCTCAGGTCTCCAGGTAGTTAAGAGATGACAGCATCATGACTTGGGGAGAGCATCCAGACGCGTGTTCTCTGCGATGTCGTACAGGTCAGCGAAGGCTAATGAGATGTGCACGCCCGTGTGTGTTTAAGCGATGGGGTTGCTGCGTTGTCCCAAACATATTTGAAAACCTCCTGTTGTGATGGCTGATGGGCTACACTCACTAGGCATCGGTTTCCCCTGTGAGACATGGACACACACACACACACACACACACACACACACACACTGTGGACTCGTCCACCCCTGTGAGACATGGACACACACACAAACACACACACACTGTGAAATTGTCCACCCCTGTGAGACATGGACACACACACACACACACACACACACACACACTGTGAACTCGTCCACCCCTATGAGACATGGACACACACACACACACACTGTGGACTCGTCCACCCCTGTGAAACATGGACACACACACACTGTGGACTCGTCCACCCCTGTGAAACATGAACACACACACACTGTGGACTCGTCCACCCCTGTGAAACATGAACACACACGCTGTGGACTCGTCCACCCCTGTGAAACATGGACACACACACACTGTGGACTCGTCCACCCCTGTGAAACATGAACACACACACTGTGGACTCGTCCACCCCTGTGAAACATGAACACACACACACTGTGGACTCGTCCACCCCTGTGAAATATGAACACACTGTGGACTCGTCCACCCCTGTGAAACATGAACACACACACACTGTGGATTCGTCCACCCCTGTGAAACATGGACACACACACTGTGGACTCGTCCACCCCTGTGAAACATGGACACACACACACTGTGGACTCGTCCACCCCTGTGAAACATGGACACACACACTGTGGACTCGTCCACCCCTGTGAGACATGGACATGGTCATTACATGGTCATCCCTGCAGCTCTCCTCCGGAGCTGTCTCCTACCCAGTGAGTGAGAGAGACGGAGAGAGTTCCCTCGCAGTAAGACAAACCGAGACACCGAAAGCAGACCTGCCTAATGGGTACGAACCGTCCTTCACACCCAAACACTCACACACTCTTCAGAAGACACATCAAAGATTCATACACACCACACTGTGTCCATGTAAGGCCTCAATGAGGGGAAGGAACAACCTGTCTTCCCAGCACTGCCCTGAAATGTTGTTAGAAATACAGGAGGATAAAGAAGCAAGGAAAGAGAGAATGACAGGCAGAGTGAGACAGGATGAGAGCTAGAAAGATAGAGACTGATAGACAAACAAGGAGATTTCATATACGTCCAGAGGAAAACTACAAGCGATGCACGCAGGGCAGATTCCAACCAATATCTTCTAATAATTACAAAAAAAGAGCATTTAAGTTGAGGAATCGTCTAAAATACATTGGGCCCTGCTCATATCAATACCAAGAGTTGTGCAAAGATGCAGTCCATTATTCCAACTGGTCCTTAGGCTGAGTTCACATACCTGTTCTACACCTTAGGACCAGAACGTCCAATCAATTCAGCAAATAACAAAGGTGTTAAAACAAAATGACATCATCTAATTGGGAAACAGAAGCACAAAGCCAAATGCATCATTCTCTGTCCCTAAACCAAACAGTAAATGACAGAAAAACCTTGACTAAGCACAGGCTTGGTGATCACAGCCTTGCCATTGAAAAGGCAGACACAGGAAAACCTGTCTCCCTGTGGAGAAAAGGCTGGCCAATCACTGAACTACAGCAAAGCCTGCATTGCTGGATGAAATGTTAAAACGAGGAAATAATTAGTCATTTCTCAAAATGTGAAACCATCATTCAAGGTTTCAAATGTCGCTGTAATAAAATATATGTAACCTTTTGTGGAGAAAACAGACAGTTATGTACTGCTGCTCACTATGTACTGTAACAATCTGACAGTAATTGAGGGACAGTCACAATCCTGTCTTATACCATTATAATTAAGTGTTGTTATTATTATAAATCTGTCCATTTTCTCTATACTGTATTTCTACTGATAATTGTTGTAGCTGTAATGATATTCTATTATGAATTAATGTTCTATGTCCATTGGCATTATGTACATTGTTACCTCTTGCCAATTAAATAACCTGAATGGATAGAGAGACATAGACCACTCTGTTTTTAAGAGAAAATGCAGTGTTTGTCTTGAAGGTGTGTGTGTGTGTGTGTGTATTCCTAACAGCCCAGGTTGACCCAGTATTTAATGGCCCTACACTGTTGGCAGGAACGGCTCAGGCTCCATCCATCTGCCTAACTGTATTCTGGTAATTGGGACCACCGAGCTTCTTCTGGCCACAACATCCATCTATCAGCATTCAGCAAGACACACACACAAACACACGCACGCGCACACACACACACACACACTTAGCATGAGGTTGCCGTTAAACAAGCAGCACCAGTGCTGAGCACAGATACACATTTAGCCGAAGGACACAGAGAAACACAGAACACAAAATGTGAGCACAACAAGCACAGAGAGACAGACAAACACAAACACACACGGACAAAGAGGCCGACAAACACATACACACACATAGACAGACAGTCCGACAAACACACACACACGAACAGACAGGCAGACAAACACACACACACACCGACAGAGAGACAGACAAACACACACACACGGACAGACAGCTTGACCTTTTCTTACTGGAAGCAGCATTTGTCATAGAACCTGGCTGAACAACAGGGGAATGACATCATCCATCCAATCTGTAGAACGCCTTAAGACAGCTAATTACAGATGTGCTCAAGATCTTTTGTATAATTTTAGTTTTGAGTTTTCAGCGTGCTCCATCAGCCGATATTGTTTTTTTGTTGCTTTTTACCCCTTTTTTTCTTCGCAATTTTATGATATCTAATCCACGAGTAAGGACGCACATTAGCCCGGCAACTCTGAGCAAACTCGACCCAGTCGATGTTGAGATATTTGTCCTTCCCTGTCCTCTGCAGGAGCCGTGATAAAGCCAAAGTCATCCACTGTACTACCATAAAAACTCTTAGACAGGCCGCCTAAATGGTTTTGGCTTGCCTAATTAAAAGGTACAAAGTGCATTTAAGCCAGGCTTTTCAAATAAAAACACTATTCCATCCGAAATAATGCACGATTTTAAATAGAACGGGGTCATCTCCCAGGCAGAAAGCGGGGGCTGGAATGTGTATCATCTATGAAGAACAAAGTTAGTCAATGGGCTCTCTTAAACATCCTCCCCAATAGCTTAGGTGGCACTGGATCAATCTCAACAAAATGGTTTGAATAATAGTATGAGGAGTTTTGATATGGCAGAAAGTGTTCAGATATGGTTATTTTATGCTCAATGTGTAGCCTTTTGGACTTCACTGTGACCAATCCATTCCATACTGTCATAATATAAACTTTAAAATGACTTATGTCAGCAAAGCTGTTTTGATCAACATATTTCAATGATGAATTAGCCTATGCTTGAAATCTACTCATACATTTTTTTTATTTACAAGTTGCTTTATAGAAGACTATCTGCTAAATGACTTACATGTCATTTAGCAGATAGTGACCAGAAGAGGACTGGTCACCCCTCGGAGCCTGGTTCCTTTCTAGGTTTCTTCCTTAATTTTCAGCTTTCTTAGGGAGTTTTTCCTAGCCACTGAAATTCAACACTACTGTTGTTTACTCCCTGGGGTTTAAGGCCGGGTGTTTTGTGAAAGCACTTTGTGACTGCTGATGTATGAAGGGCTTTATAAAATACATTTGATTGATGTGAATGATATCATAGGACATAGATATCTGTAAAATATCCAAAACAGTGTTGTGTTATGCATGTTGACAATGGACTGCTACTTCTAAAATGAATAAGTCAGGGAAAATACATTACAAACATGTATCAGCTTCTAGGAGAAATGTGTAGAATTTAAAAAAAAATCCTTTAAACATTAGCAAGATAGGGAGGTTCTCTATATTTAGTCAATTCTGTGGGGTGATTGGTCAATATTGCCTTATAAGACTCTACTGGCCACGCCCCGACCACCAGTGCCTTTTTGATAAAAACAAAACCCCAACTACTTATTCAGTATGATTAGTTACAATTTATGCATATCAATAATAAATGAGTATTTGGTGCACTTAAGATCCAATAATTCATCTTGAACTAAATTTTAAAAAACATAAAGAAAAGATATAATGCATTATTAACAAAAATATTTTCCATGAGAGATAAACCCCTTTTTTCAGCAATTTAACATATAACTTTAAAACAAGTTAAAATCCTGCAATAACAATATGTAGAAAATAATGTTTTGTTAATTAAACAATCAATCATAAAGAAATTAACCTCTCCAAATTTAATTATGTAATTCATTTCAGCATGCAACATAGAGACAATTATTTTGCCAACAATTCCTCCCCTGCATTCATTTTCCTCCGGCCAACAAAGGAAACCCAGCTAGTTGAAGATGATGGACGAAAGCAATTTCAAACTGACGACAACAATGTAAATTCCTTTCAAACCCTCCCCGCTTCATGGCCCGCTTCCCTCAGGTATACTAGATTACGGCCTACAATCCTAATTACGCTCAAACAGTGTGTGAGTGTGTGCAAGCCACATGTGTGTTTGAGGGACGTGGAGTTAACTGAGAAAGAGACGTTCCTCTCCCATGATAGAGGGCATCACTTAAATGAGGAAGATTCCCTTGTTACTTCCCAACCAGAGGCAATACTATTATAATATCCTATACGTCCCTCACACTCGTGTACATATCATACCTCCACACACACACACACACACACACACACACACACACACACACACACACACACACACACACACACACAGCCAAACAACTAGTACTTTTCATAAGACTGTGAAGCTCATTCATATCTCTCTGTCTCTGTGTGATTAACACTGGGGTGCAATCCATTCTTTGGGGGGATATGACAGCACAATGACTCAACCTCTCCCTTGTCCTCTCCTCCCTTAAAGAAGGGGGGATAAGGAGTATGAGCTAAAATCATTAGGATTAGTCATATTGCTTTGAGGCAAAGGATCAAAGAAAGTGTAAACTGCTAAATGGAGGAAAACGTTGAAGTGTGATAGCTTCATATGTATCGCGTCTGGGCAGAGAGAGACCCCCCCTCCCCCCTTCCCCTCCCTCCCCCCCTCCAGAGCCAGGCTGGAGGCATCTGCCTTAGTAACTGTGGAGCAGCACCGCACACTAAATCTCGTCTGTCTGCAACTTTTAATGTGTTCCCGAGGCCTCTGCTCTGCGTGGCAGCCTGAACGTTAGCACGTCAAGAGGGCTATCATCTGGAGATCACAAGTCTGATGCTGTAGATCCAGTTTCGGAAAACATGATAATTCAACAAACAAACCAGTGGACACACCGGTACTGTGTCTCGCTTGTGTGTAACTCTTTGTAGCTATGGTTAGCTCTCTAGTGTCTCCTCTGTTTAAGTGTCCCTCTCTGTGAACTTGAAAAAGGGATTCTGGACCTGTCTCTGACAGCTTGTGTACCCATGTTACCTCAGACGCTACCAGGCTGAAGGATGGGTTTTGTAGTAGGTTCATAATATTACACTGATTGGTTCAAAGGGTGGGGGTGGGGGGGCGCCGTGGTGATCCACGAAAATTCCAACTCGATATCTCACCCTGCCCAAGGCACTGTGTCACAGGGGAGGGACAGGTTCACCGTTGCTACGGGCTACAGCTGCCCCTAATGTGCTTGGCGGCAGTGGCCCTCATGCGGATCAAACATGCATCCTCTAGGAAAGACCGATGCGCTTTCACATCACAAGATATGGTCGGTTTTCAAACAGTCCTCTAAACCAGCCAATGCCAGCGAAGCACAAACGGACAAGACACACCCTGCCCGGGGCATGCTCAGCCAATCCATCCGCAGTTTTGCCATTAGCTTAGCCCCGCCCTGCCTGACCTGATCATATCCATAGGGACTATCCACTTCATCAGTCCATTGAGATCTCACCAAGGGCCTCTCAGCTCAATATCTCCCCCCAACCTTTTCTGTTCTTCTCTTCCTTTGCGGCAGCGTTGATCCTTATATGAAATGTAATCCAACATTTCCAGACCTCCTGGGACACCGAGGCCATGTAAGCGCTTACGTGTCAAAACCTACTGACCAAAATAAATCCAAATTCATTCTCTTCCTCTCTCAGTCTTTCTCTCTCTCTTGATCTCAAATACAACTCACACAGTCAGGGGTCTAGCAAGACTCTTCCACTACTCCCGTCTAACCCTGTCTACCCAAGGGGTTGGGAAATCTGCCAAATTCTACATTTTCTGTCTCCTTTTAGCTTCAACACCACAGCTAATAGTCAACAAGGGAACTGAGAAACAACCCCCCCCCCCCCCCCCCGAGCCCTAAGGAAAACAGTTTGTTTTTCAAACCTAATTTTGTGATATCCAATTTGCGATTAAAATAGTCCCCATTCTTTTCTACCTTGATTGAACACACAGGCGTCCAAGCCACCACAAGGATTTGCCCGAGCACGACAAGACGAGGAGGCAAGGCGTATTCGATTACTGACAAACCCAGACGGTGCGGGCCAATTTCAGCGCCCTCTGCGGGACCTCGGGGCTGATCCGCGAGCAGGGTTCCAACGCTGGTCTCACGATGATGCAGCAGACTGAGAGGCAGTAACTTTACCACTGAGCCATTCAGGGCCCCCGAAGGAGAGTTCAATTCAAATGTAAGTAGAACAAAAATACAACTTAAAGGAAGCAAACTGGGGCAGTTAGAGAAACTGTTAGAGAAGTCCTAACAAATAAGGTAGTTAGAGAAGACGAGCTATTCCTGATTAGTCCGCTAACGTTTTGTTGTTCTTTATGCATGGTATCAGCCAGATAAACAGAAGCGATATCATTTTGGGCGGTGTGTGGGTTTTGTGTTCTGTAATCTGTAGTATCACAGTAAAAATACAGCAAGCCTCTATTCTGCCATTAGATGGTCTCAAAGATATAATTCATAAGATTAAGTCCTTTATTGACTGTCTCTAGTAAGAAGATATAGATAGCCTCAATCTTTTACAGAAAACGACTTTCCTCTAATTATATGGCCTATGTTCTGCAGTGACCGTGTTCATTCAGCAGGGAGAGAGAGAAGATACATGCTGTTGAAATGGATCTGATTTGGCAGGATGTCATTGGCCCTGCTGATGGCGATAATGTGTATGAGTGACATTCAGATAGATGAACCACAGGTCAGCAACAGGAAGTTAAGTTAGCTGCCATCCATTCAGAGACAACAAGCTACATATAATGGAGCTTGACTTTTAGAGATCAATGATGATGATGACAGTCCTTTGACACCAGAGCCCTCAGAACCTTGATCCAACTGGACAGTGCTTAGCTGCTGATGTAGTGGAAAGGAGAGCCGCAGAGCCAGAGAACTAGCTATTGTACCCTTTTTGATTTGAAACAAACGTTCATGTGTTTGTATATATATATATATATATATATATATATATATATATATATATATATATATATATATATATATATATATATATATATATATAT